>JBBHKE010001289.1:23690-45346 GCA_037447655.1 Zygnema cylindricum | reverse complement strand
ATCAAGCAAAAAATTAAAGTTTGGGTTAAACTGACAACAGACTCTTCCTTAAAACAAAGAGCAAAAAAAAAAAGGAAATACGAAAAAATAAAAAAAAAAAAGGGGAAAAAAAAAGTAAAAAAAGAAAAGAAAAAAAAAAAGGTAAAATAACTTGCTAGAATGAAATCAAATTTTAAACTGTGCACCAAAGAGCAATATGTACCTGTTAAGAATACATCAGATATGAAAGTACCCCGTAAATCACTATTAGCTTAATAACCGTAATTCGGCCCCGATTTTTCTGAGTCCTCTGAACAAATAATGGCGGTTTTATTTACTTTATTACTCTCTTCCTAATCCTAACTCTTTTCTGCCGTCCAGATATTTGGGCGGGAAATAGGGTTATATAGTTCTCAAACTAATTATTTCTTATGGCTAATTGCCATTTAGGGAGTAGTGTTTTGTAAGTCTCCGGAAATGTGGAAAATGACACTGAAAAAGTTGCAGTGCAAATGTCACTGTAACTGTAACAAATGTCACTGAAAAAATGGGAACTGCGACAAATATCACTATAAAATTTGCAACCGGGACAAATGTCACAGGAAAACTTGCAGCTGTGACAAATGTCACACGAAAATTTGCAGCTGCCACTAATGTCACGGAAAATTTGCATCCATGACAAATGTCATTGAAAATTGGAAGGAAACAAGTTAAAAAGAAAAAAAAAAAAAAAAAACTGAAGAATAATAGCGAAGCATAATGCAGCTCAATTAAGAAAAACAAAAAAAAAAATGGAATTCTTAGGTATTTAGCACATTCATTCAGGATAGAAAGAGAGGGGGAAAGGGAGGACAAAGGCAGACAGAGAGAGGGAGAACACACACACACACACACACACACACAGAGAGAGAGAGAGAGAGAGAGAGAGAGAGAGAGAGAGAGAGAGAGAGACATACTGCAACTGATTGAAGAGTAAAGTAAGTGCCACTAACTGAGGCCTGCATAGCTTTTCCCACACAAAAAGACAAAACTTGTCCAAAAAAATGGCAACTTTGTTGACTCAAATAAACACTCTTGACTGGAAGCTGGTAGCTAAAGAGAAAAAACTTAGAAAAGGTTTACGAAAAAAAACTTTTAAGAAAAAAAAAGCTTGAGACAAAAAAGGAGAAAGAAAGAAAGAAGAAGCTTTGGAGGAAACGGAAAGAATCGGAAAAGCTACAGTACAGCTGTAAGCACTTAAGCTTCACACTATTTTAGAAACCCTAACGTAAAATTTGTAAAGGACTTTTCCAGGTGGAGAAAATAAACTAAGTCTGTTGAAACTCAGAAGCTAGGGTTTTAGAATATAGATTTCTGGCCAACAATAGGGAAAGGGAGGTGTTTCTGGATCAAATTTTGCTGCCAAGGGAGGAAATCTGGCAAAGGTGAAACGATATAGAATAAGATCTTATTAAACCCTAAAAACGGGGAAACGGGGAAACGGAGCCGAAACGAAAACGTCGTTACTGGAACTGTCAGCCCAAGGAGAGGAAAATGACGTCGTCTTGAATGACGTTACTTACTGTACTGTACTGCCACCAGCTCAATTATTTTCACTTAGATATGAAAAACTGATGTCACATAGATATGTAGATAACGCAGGCTCTCCGTGCGACAGCACCGTTTATCCTCTAATGCGACAATGTTTATGTCACCAGTTTAATCAGCGTTTCTCTGTACCACACGTGTCCGGTTTCAGATCGGAGAACGTACAATTACATGATTTTTTTTTGGGAATTGTTAATCGCAGGAACAATTTTTGCTGCGCACAGGTACAGTACTGTAGTTGCGTCAGCTTGTCAAAAATGTACCTTTTAAGTACTATGTTACTACAAGTTACGTACCGTTGAGTTTAGATTTGACGGTCAATCCATCGAACAACTTTGACTTGCCAGATATTGTAACAACAGGTTGAAAAAGTGTAGCGCTTGCAAACATTCCCCTCTAATATTTTCTTTAGGTCCATAGTAGTGCATCCATTTGCCTTGTCCATCCATTTGCCTTGTCCATCTGAAATCTCTATAACATATTTCCAATAGTTTCTTTCTGAGTAAGTCTGATTATTCCTTTCTCTTTGTCTCTTTCCACCTGAATTCCCAAAATATATTTTGCCTCACCCAGGTCTTTCATATCAAAGCTACTTCTAAGATCATGTTTTAATTTGTTAATTTTATCTAAGGATTTACTTAAGACTAACAAGTCATCCACATATATAGCAATAAACAACACTCCATTTTCATCCTCAAATAGATATATGGAATGATATTAACTAATTCTGATATACCCCAAACCTGTCACAAATTTGTCCAGTTTAATATTCCATTGCCGCGAGACATGCTTAAGGCCGAAAAGCGATTTTATCAGTTTGCACACCTTGCATTCTTCCCCACTTTCCGCGAATCCTTCCAGCTGCCGTAGGTAAAAAAAATCTTCCAATTCTCCCTGTAAGAAGGCGGTTTCGATATCCTTCTCCGTGTAAGAAGGCGGTTTCGATAACCATTTGGTGGATTTCTATATCCTCTGTTGCTGCTAAACTTTAGAGATTCTGACTGAAGGAAATGTGACTACTGGTGCAAAGGTTTATTTATAGTCTATGCCCTCTTTTTAAGTGTAACCTTTAGCAACCAATCTAGCCTTGTATCTCTCACTGGTATTATCTAGGTTTAGCTTATGTTTAAAAATCCACTTACATCCAATGGGTTTTCGGTCTGGTGGACAATCTACCAACTCCCATGTATTGGCTTCCATAATGGAAGCCATTTCCTCATTTATGGCAATTATCTATCGGCTATTTTTTAGAGTATTTATGGCCTGTCTGAGGCTCATCCGAATGAGACAACTTCGTGAGTTGGTTATTCACCTGTCTTTTGTGAAGTCGTTTGCTACTTCTTCTTCCCCTTTCAAAATCCGACGATGGTATGGAAGGCATCCTCAAGTTTTGTTTATGAGGATTTCAGCTCCCCTTTCTCCCAATTCCGGTATCTCACCAAGTGCTTCGCTAGTTTCCACTTCGTATTTAAGAGTTATCTCGGATGTTGTTCCTTCCTCCTCCTTTGGTAAAATTTGCAGATTTTTCCTTTTCTCCTAGTTCTTTCTCATTTATTTCAAAGTCAAAGTCACAAAACTGATCCGGTACAAATATGACTTTGACTTCCTTACTATATTTAAATGGATCAATGGACTTTCCCTCGTCCATTACCACTATGTGTTTCACTACAATTATGTCTCTTTTCTTCAAATCATAAACTCGGTAAGCTTTAGTGCTTTCATCATAGCCTATAAGATATCTCGGTTTCCCTCTTCCCTAACTTCCATTTAGTTTTATTAAATGCTAAACTATATACTTGACTTCCGAACACTCTTAAGCTATACAAATCTCGTTTTGTACTTGTCAATGTCTCATATGGGGTTTCTTCGTTATTTGCCGAAGTTGAGACTTTATTTTTGATGAAGTTAGAATAATTCATAGCCTCTGCCCAAACGTGCATTTATATCCTCTTATCGCTTAGCATACTTCTAAACATATATCCCTTAGAGTTATGTTTACTATTTCTGCTACTCCATTATTTTCCAGATTGTAAGGGACAATTATTATGATGAATTTCTTCTCTTTTAAGAAATTCTTCAAACTCCTTTGCGGTGTATTTATACCCATTATCATTTTTTTATATAAAGGTCTAATTTAATTTTCACTCCATACTTTATATTATTTGAAGTATCCTAATACTTCCGACTTATGACTGAGAAAGTATACTTTAGTGTATCTAGACCAGTCATCTGTTATAGTTAGCATATATTTTTTTCCCCATGTGAAGCATACCTAGCAAGTCCCCAAACATCAGTGTGTCTTAGATCCTATACTTTCTCTCTTCTAAATGTGGATGCTTTTACGAATGGAAGTCTATGGATCTTCCCTTGGGAACATCTAGTGGAATCATATGAAGTTTCATCATCCTCAAAATTAATCCCATCCACTATTTTTTTTTCATTTCTTTTAGTCTATCTAGATGCACATGCCTTGACCTCTTGTGCCATAACATCATATCACTTTCACACAAGTAGAGAACACTCTTTCCATTACAAAGTACAACATTGTACATTCCTTGACTTCCTTTCTCAATATGAAATAAACCTCATCATCAAAATTACCTGTGAAGATTCCTTTCCTAGTTCCTATTTCAAACTCTTTGTCATCTATTACAGATGTATAGACTAAGTTCTTACTGAGCTATGGGATGTAAATAACATCTATGATTGTTAGAATTAACGCCTTTCTATCAAGTAAAACCTCCAAGTTAACAGATCCAACAAGGCTTGTGGTTTCTACTCTACCATCTCGCTCAAGTGTCGAGATTTTCCTTAATTTAGTGAACTACCTTTTATCCTTGCACATATACATAGAGGCCCTCGAAGCAATGATCCACCCATCCTCGAGTCTTTCTTACCTCCAAAAGCACATTTCTATCTCCGTGGGATGTCAGAATGCTTCCAATTTCTCTCCGGTTTGAGGAGAAGCTCTTTGAGTTCCTTTTCTGGTTTGGCTTCTAACTCTTCTTTCTCTTTATGAATCTGAGTTAAGAAAGCTTATTTTTTTCCTCCATCGCCAGACGTACCTTGTCCATCCTTGATTCGGAGCTCGGAAAGTCTGACAGAATCTACCATAGAGTGTTCCGGTTTCTTGTAGAAGTGACATAATCAACCTCGTGGAGCTCCTCTCCCTTGTCGGTCAAATTTGCCACCTCCTTGTTTTTTTCCCCAGTAAATTTGATAGGGATCCTTTCCCTTTTGCTCATCACACTTCCGCCACTAAAATCTTGCAATTAGTGCTTCCACACTCAGACTTTCTCTCCTTCGTTTTATGGTATTTTCTTTCACTAATATCATCCCTATTATATCATCCCAATTCCAATTGCTATCACCTATAGCCTGCTAGTTGTTAATTATATTCTCATATTCTTCAGGTAGTTTCTTCATCAATGCATTTACTCTTTGTTTCTTAGACAATGAATTTCTTGCACTCTCTAGTTTTTCAAATAAGGCTCCTAAGTCATTGCAATAATCATTCATACTTCCTCCTTCGAAAATATTTGTTCGAATCTTATGTTCTGCCACCAGTGACCCACTCTTAAAATTTTTACTAATGTCCCCCTATTTTGAGAAGAAAATATCACTTCCATAAGAGAAATGGGAATGCCCCTGAGTACACTTTTAGGAATGAAGTGTTTAGCAACGTTGTCCTTATAGTGCAATTTTTCATTCTATAACCCTTCGGTCTGACTCTCTGCCGCCATTGTTCGTAGTGTTGCTGTTTGTACCGTCTTTTTTATTGGAGTTCCTTCCGAGGTTTCTCCTCCCTTTTCTCCCTCTATAACGATTTTCTCTCTTTTCTAAATGTTCTAATGATTGTGAAAGGTGTCTTGGCAGATGTAGTTGTGGAGGCGTAAGAAAAACGTGTTCTGTTGAAAAAGGTGACTTATTTGTTTCTCGTTTAATATCTCCTAGCTGTAGAGAATAGTTTGAGAAGGAAACCGACAACTCCATGGTTGCCGCCTTGGCAATCAAGGTGATACAGGAAGGGGAAAGGAAGGATTTCTTGAACCCTTACAAAAAGAGTTGGATTTGAAAAGATTTGATCAACCAAACTACGGATCCAGCATATTCACTATAGCCCACGTCATTATCCTATTGACAATGAAGAACCGTTACAAATGTTGGGCGCATATAATTATAAAATAAATCAAGCGGTAGATGATTATTTAAACCGCCTGAAAGGACGTCATAGCATAAATTTGATTGAAACATACGCTCACATAGAATATTCAGTACGTCGTGTAAATGAACGGACTTGAATTCAAACAAAAATGCAATCGGATGACTCACATCAGTACTGACTAAGCGGAATGGCCTTTTTGGCGGCTTACGCCAAACACACCACGGATTAACACGTGGTACCATCCTACAAGATGCTAAAGAAAAAACGAACATAACCATGGTGTCATTTGTGCCATGTGCCAAGCAAAGAGTGGTGCGGTACAGATCCAAATAGAAAGTATGGCGGTTTAAGAGTAGATTATACCTTGTATATATATTTTTTGTACGTTGTGTTGAACTTTGTGTATTTTCTAGGTCTGTATTGGAAAAATAAATAGAGTGTTGGAAAAAGGTAATTAATAGTTCACTTCTATATTTTAGTTAGAATGTAAAGAGAGAGAAAGAGAGGATCAAAGGCAGACCATGGCTGCTGCGTCATTTAGAAAGAGGGAGAATGAATTAGAAGGAATTCTACTAGTTTTTGAAAAAAATTGCATCTGGCTAAATTTGAACTAGAGTCTGCAGATTTCTATGTAGACATACGCCTTATCCATTAATGCACTAACGAAAAGATGCACATGATATGTTTCACACATATATATCTATTGATCTAAAGGACTAATTTGCAGCAGACTAACAAAAACGCGCATCAATCAATTCATGCATGGAAGCGAATCGAAGCCGTATAAATACAACTGATCGGACGGCCACCATTACAGCCGCCACCCACAATAAGCTTTGGGCGGCCTTTGGGGATAGCCTCACGCGGTGCCACGTGGCGCCACATTATTTGATATCGGAGAAGATTGGAGGAGGAACCATGGCTCCCGATTTGGCAAATGTCACATTGTAGACCATGTCGTACAATGGCCGTACAATAACTACATCGCCCATCATACCTTCTTGTGCTATATAGTATTCCTATTGGACTAGGGTTTAGTAGTAGGTAGTCGTGAGTAGGCAAACCAAGACTTAGTGATATTTAGGTACCTCTCTTTATAAGAGCATGTAACTATAAAGGTCATCTTTGACCATCCATAACTTAATGCTCGGATGAGCAAATTCAGTGATTCTTTTTGCTGCAGACTCAGGGGAGTCCAAACTACGCAGGGGTGTAGTCGGTTAGAGTCTTTGCTTGCCAGGGTGGCACTTATTCAGTGGGAAATTCAAAGTGGGAAATATTGTCCAAAACACATATTGAAGCTTTGCATTATGTGGTGGAACTGAGCACACAGAAGGTCTTCTTTTCACTGGGGTGAATGTGTATTGGGGTTTTGATTGTCAAGGGATAATTCATTTGGGTTTTATATCAACTTGGAGTTGGCACTATCTAGATTAGCTTGTTTTGGATCTGCGAATCCTGTGTGGCAATGGAGCCCATAGAATTTCAGGTTATGGGCCCACCATCTAGGGTGCCTATGTTCGATGGAACAGACTTCACTTATTGGGAGTTTACGATAGAGGGATTTCTTTTCGAAAAGCATTTGTGGGGAATTTTTTCGGGGCAAATGTGCTCGCCACCCGGCTTTGGTGGAACTCATTATGGAGAATCATCTAGGGCTTCCCAGAAAACTAACTGGAGTTCAGATGTAACGGAAGGTGAAGGGAAAATCATTGCCATGGAAGGGGAAAAAAGGGTGAAGGATAAAGAGACACTTATGGTGATGGGAGCTATACTGTCCGCCACAGCTCCACTTAGAAGGGTAATGAGTAAAACTGAAGAAAATGATAGAAAAATTTGGGAGTATAAAAACACTATAGCAAAACATCTCATACTTAGATATGTGTCTAAGTCCATAGCTATCACTCTTTTAAGTCTAACCAAGTCCTCGGAAATCTGGGAAACACTAAGTCAGATTTATAAGAGTGAGACTATTCAGAGGCAGCAGTTTATGTTTACCAAGGCGGTAGCATGATAGAGTTTTGCAATGATATTGCTGCGTTATATGTCGAGCTTGCTAGTGCGGGGTATGTAGAATCCGAGGAGAGAAAGATTAATACACTACTCATGAAACTCCCAGATGAGTACGAAAACATCATTTTTTGTATGCAGGCAATGGGTGGCTCCTCATAGACTTCGAGCTTTACCATGGGGATAATTCTTGTGAGGGATAGCATTTTGGAGCTTCGTAGGGGAAGTGACAAGGTGAATGCATTTACAGCTGGGGATGATTGCGGAAGCGTGATGAGAGAAACGGCGGTGACGAGCGGAAGCGTGGTGAGAAGAAGAAAGACGAAGGTAAACCTTATCGAAACTTTGGAGGAAAGAGAGGGAGAGGAAAAGAAAAGGGAGCTTTCAAAAAGGGTGTTAGCTTCTTTTGTAGGGAACCAGGTCATTATATGGAGGAGTGTCGTTGTTTGGAAGAACTTAGAAGTTGGAATGTGGATGAGGAGGAAGAAATGGAAGAGCAGAAAGAGGATAAGGAAATCTTAGAGCTTTTCCACATCGGTAGAATAGAGAAGAGAGAAAAGTACACAGAAATTCCACGAAAGCAACAGTGTGCTTTTGGAGGTATAAGGAAAGTAAAGGGAAGGGAGGTACTTAAAGGAGTTAGACATGGTGTGGATGTCAAGGAGTATGAAAAGTCACATCTAGAATCTATAATTGAAAAAGGGAAAAATAAAAATAATGAGGATAATTTTATAGATATTTTGGAAACAGAAAACTGGTCGGAAAGGAGACTTTAACGGATTCCAAGGAAAGGGGAAAAGTAAATCTAGAAAGGGTTTTAAAAGATAGGGGAGAAGAGGAATATTTAATGAAAGGGTTAGGGGAGGAGAAATATTTATTGGGAATAAAAATAGAAAGTGATAGCGGAAAAAATTCCATGGGAGAGAGTGAGGAAAGTTTAAAAAATAGGGTAAGTATCATGGATAAAAATATGAGTACGAAAGACGTAGATCTTATGAGGAACTTAGTGGGGACACTTGTTTTTTGGGAAAATTTGGGGGGTAATAGATTTGACATCACTAATGGGAGGGATGGCATTTATGAAGGTGTGCCTGTAAAAACGTTAGCATCTGGGTGTGTGTCGCATATTGGACTTTGGGCTGGTTGTTTGAATTGCAAGAGGGAAATTGGATTTAGTGTGGATGGAAAACAGATGAGGTGGATAAAATATTTTCTCGGATTATGAAAAATGACATGCAAAATAAAATGTGTGATGTAATTATTATTTCGGTTCATCTAATACACTTCTTTAAATACGAGGGTATTCACTTTAAGTTTTATGAGAAGAAAAGAAAGAAGAAAAAGAAAAGAAAAAAAAATGTGTTTAGTGGGAGTTGAAAAGAAAATAGACTAGAAAATAAGGGGAGTGGTGAAATTTAAGTATTTTCTAGGTCTTTATTGGAAAAATAAATAGAGTGTTGGAAAAAGGTAATTAACAGTTCACTTCTATATTTTAGTTAAAATGTAAAGAGAGAGAAAGAGAGGATCAAAGGCAGACCATGGCTGCTGCGTCATTTAGAAGGTGACAGAATGAATTAGAAGGTATTCTACTAGTTTTAGTAAAATAGTACATCTGGCCGGATTTGAACTAGAATCTGCAGATTACTATGTAGACATACGCCTTATCCATTAAGGCACAAACGAAAAGATACACATGATATGTTTCACGCATATATATCTATTGATCTAAAGGACTAATTCGTAGCAGACTAACAAAAACGCGCATTAATCAATTCATGCATAGAAGCGAATCGAGGCCGTATAAATACAACTGATCAAACGGCCACCATTACAGCCCCCACCCACAATAAGCTTTCGGCAGCCTTTGGGGATAGCCTCACGCGGTGCCACGTGGCGCCATATTATTTGATATCAGAGGAGATGGGAGGAGGAACCATGGCTCCCGATTTGGCAAATGTCACCTTGTAGACCATGTCGTACAATGGACGTACAATAAGTACATCGCCCATCGTACCTTCTTGTGCTATATGGTGTTCCTATTGGACTAGGGTTTAGTAGTAGGTAGTCGTGAGAAGGCAGACCAAGACTTGGTGATATTTAGGTACCTCTCTTTAAAAGAGCTTGTAACTATAAAGGTCATCTTTGACCAGCCATAAATTAATGCTCGGGTGAGCAAATTCAATGATTCTTTTTGTTGCGAACTCAAGGGAGTCAAAGCTACACAGACGTGTAGTCGGTCAGATTCTTTGCGTGCCAAGGTGGCACTTATTCAGTGGTAAAGTCAAAGTGGGGAATATTGTCCAAACTACATATTCAAGCTTTGCATTCAGTGGTGGAACTGAGCACACAGAAGGTCTTCATTTCACTAGGGTGAAGGTGTATTGGGGTTTTGATTTTCAAGGGATCATTCATTTGGGTTTATATCAACTTGGAGTCGGCACTATCTAGATTAGCTTCTTTTGGATCTGCAAATTCTGTGTGGCAATGGAGCCCATAGAATTTCAGTGGAGGAGTAGTTTTGCATTGTGTAGGAGGCTGTGGTGCCTAGAAGATTCCATGTTTCTCCAAATCCTGGTGGTGGTATACATCGAATATGTTCGGATACTATGCCCTTATAGGATTCTCAAAGAGTGCCCCCTCCATCATCATCTCTGAATAAAGAAAGTGTGATCCATCAAATATAGGTGCCGCATAGGTTGGGCCCATAACCTCAAATTTTGTGGCCTCCATATGCCCACACAATATGGAGCCTATATAAAACCTCGCGGATAATGCTTGCCCATTTGACTTTCCCAATAAAAAAGAGTCACCCTAGCACACAAGTTTTTTATTACCCTCACTATTGTGATGGCCCGACTCCTTTGAGTCGATTGCAAAATGAATCACTCAATTTGCTCATCTAGTAAGCTATTCATGGTCAAAGATGATATTTATATATACAAGCTCTTTCAGAGAGAGGCGGCTGAAATTGGCCTAAGTCATAGATTGCTTACTCACAATAACCTTCTACTAAACCCTTGACCAATAGGAAGACTGTATAGTACAAGAAGGTACAATGGTCGATGTGCTTCTTGCACGGCCATTGTGTGGCATGGCCTTTTAGGCGAAGCCTGTCAGATCAGGAGCCATTGTTCCTCCTTCTATGTTCTATGATGTCCAATTATATGTTGCCAAATGGCATCGCGAGACGCTATCTCCAAAAGCGGCCAAAAAATCCATTCTTGTATGGCGGCTGTAACGACGAGCGTTAGATCAAATAAATTTACATGGTTCCTATTTGCAACTGTGCATGATGTCATTTGTCGTCAGTTCAATTGCATCTCTCCTTAGTTTGTTTCGTTAGATCAATTAACCGTAGCATCATTCTTTAATACATTATTATATCTAGTATCTGTTTTGATTCTACAATGACATAGCGAATAGGGCGGCAAGCTTCTTTGGACTACATACAACCCATGATCAAATTAAGGCATGTCTGGCCTTCTTGGTAAAGTGACCTTCTGTCGTTTGCTTTAGTCTGCCAATGTGGCCACCAAAGAGGCAACCATGGTTTCCTTCTCTCTGGCACTCTCTCTCTCTCTTTCTCTCTCTCTATCAAGAGTCTAACACAAAATAGTTTTAACTATAAATTACCGTTTACAACACAAATTCTGACCAACACCACCTTTTTTGAATAAATGTAAATGCTTCGACAACGGTTTCAATGGCAGCTTCAGTGACCTTTTTTGTGGCGTCTCCTAGAGAAATTGAAACTTACCGCGCGCAAATGATATGTCTCCTTCTGAAAAATCCCTACAGTTTACGTTAAGTTTTATGTATATAAAGTACTCAACGGATTTTAACGAAAAGTGCAAAATTCACGAATAATATGTAAGAATTGTTAAAAATGAAATGTTTGTACGAATTGAACTACTATAATTATTTGACTTATTTCGTACAAAGTACAAAAGTATTTGAAAGTGTCAGAGAACGGTGTCTACAATTTTAATTTAACAAGTCCCAAAATGCCCGTTACACGGCATGGTCCGTGTTGTGATTTATCATGCTTGGAAAACGGGTATGGTTCGTTTGTGTTTCATCATGTTTGTACTGCTATCATTTGTTTATATGTTTTGTATATTAATTTTGCAACATGCATTATAGGTAAATAGTTTGTGTACACTATATATGGGCACAATAATCTTTACACGAGCATGTCCCATGATCTTCTTTTCTAATTTTTCTTTTGCCATATGTAAAATAAAGGTTTGACAATCACACGCTTACGTTTCAATCATTAATTTCACTGTTTGCAATTTTTTCTAAACAATTACTCTACATTATGACCCTCTTATATTAAGTAACGAGTGGAATTACCTAACACACCCTTGTCACACCTACACATTTTCCCCCTTTTTCACCTACCGGACCTACAATAAAACGCGAAACAATTGAGGACCCAGAAGGACACCTCGTAAACTTACGTTACTTCCGTTTTTGAATTTTATGTAAATAATAGTTGTACACTCTATATGGCATGCACAATCATAGAGTGTTTTGATCACCTTAAAATTGTGTTTCCTCACGTGTCTATTGAGCCATTAATTTCGCGGTTTTTGCGTAACCGTTCCTCACGTTGCTTTATTGTGTTGTTTGCCTTAGTTGTAGTTGGTCTTTTGGTACCTTCTCCACGTGATATATAGGGCACTGCATCCACACGTATTAGTTGGTCATTTTCTACTTGTCCTTGTATTTACACGAGCATGTCCCATGACCTCCTTTTCCACGCTTTCTTTTGCCATATAAAATAAGGGTTTCACAATCGTACGTTTACGTTTGTACACGTTAATTTTATTGTATGCATTTTTTTCTAAACAATTTCTCTACATTCTAAAAATAACGAATATGCGCACGGAACAAAATTCAAAAGTTTTTAGAATTTGTTGACTGACTTTTACTTCATACTAAGAGTTTTTAGGGTGCATTTTTGTACACTACGTATAATTCAGTACAATTGCCTTACATTTTACGTACATTTGCATATAGTGTTCATATTTTTACGTAATTTTTAGGATTACTTATTTTAAGGTTTTTAGGGTGTATTCCCCTACATTCCTTTGTACTTCAATACTGTTGCGTTAATTTTTCGTACATTTGCGTTTAGTGGCCGTACATTTATGTTCCTTTTAGGGTTTTGAAGAGGGGAGTTTAGGGTTTTTAGGGTACATTCTGTACATTTCCTTATATTTTGGTACAGTTGCCCTAAATTTTCTATACTTTTAGGTTTTAGGGTACACTTTCCCTATAATGTTGTACATTTACATATATTTTCCGATCTTTTTTATATTTTTTAAGGATTTTCTTTTGGTCAGGTTTTTCGTATATTTTTGTCGATTTCCGTTCATTTTTATCATAGTTGTTCAAAACGCATGTTACGCACGATTCGAACGCGCGTACAATACGTAGAAGCGGGAGAGGTCGATTTGAAAAAACCGTTAATGAATTTTTGTCTGTAATTATCCGTTCGCTTTCCTGTTAAATGAGCGGTATAATATTTTAAATAATTAAATAATTATCACACTTATTGTGCAAATCGGAAAGTCTTCATCAACTGGTTACGGACGACGCTCTTTGAAGATACCATGATAATCTCTAGGTCTAAGTTCAAATCCTGGTCAACGCCTCATTTTTGTCATAATAATATAATATTGTCTGTCTGTCTCATACTATATGACAAACTATCTGACATACTATATGATAGACTATCTGACATGCAACCATGGCATTCTCTCCCTACCTCTCCGAGAGCATGCGACATAAAAAAAAATACATGCCATATGGAGATGATATTTTTTATCATTCAACATTGCACGGCAAAACACGTTAATTAAAAAAAAAAACAATCACATTAAACCAAAAAAGAAACACATATATGTCCTTCATCTATTTTTACTTTTATGGGGATTTTTTTCAAAAATTTGAAGAAGACGTTCGTACACATTTTGAACTTACGGCGCGCAAATAGTGTGACTCTGCAACGTCTCTTTTTGAAATTGTCCGTAAATGTACGATAAAATTATGTACATATCTGTGAACATCCTGTTAAGTTTACAGAATAGAAAGTACCGATACGTGAATCGTATCTTTTCGTCAACTTCCATACAATTTTTGTAAAAAACTGTACAGTTAACGTAATTCGTCTGTACGTATTCCGTAAATTGCCGGTTCAGCTTACAGTCGAAGTTTTTTGCGATTTTTTCAAATGTCACGTATAATACGTAGAAACTTAGAAAAAATGAAAAAATCGCACGATTTGAACAACTAAGATTTTTGTACATAAATTTACGAAAAATATAAAATCAACGAATACTACGCAGTTTTTCATACAAAAATCGTAATCTGTACAAATTGGTAATGTTGGGTATCGAGGTCCACTTGCCGATATTCGATATGTACCGAATTTTAGGTACCCGATAATCGATATATCGCCTTGATATATCGATTATCGAAATATTGCGATATTTAGCCAATATATCGCCAATATATCATATCGCCGATATATCGAGGCATTAAAAAATAAAATGAAAATTTTCACAGGTCTCCAGAGTCACGTGCCTTCAGACAAGGTGACCGTAAAATCTTTGCCGAAAAAAAATACGGTTTTTTCCTGAAAGTTAGCAGAGTGAAGGAGATCTCCGAGGTACATTGACGCGGTACACTTGCGAAGTACAGGTATATAATACGCAAGTACGGATTTCAATACCAAAATGGTCGGTTATCAAATCTTTGACGATTTTAGAGATTTTATCGTCAACTTACAAGGAACCACTCAAATGAAAACACGTATGTAAAAATTTGTTTACAAAAGATACGCGATGTTAACCGAGGCCTCTGTAATACATAAAATTTTTTGTTGTCCCTACTATTAGAAAGACCTCCTCATGTAACCATACCCCAAATAAGTAATCATATGAATTACAGAATTTGTATTTTTTTGTCGGTTACATTTTGCGGCGTCTACCGTTAAGTCACGTAACGTAAATCACGCCATACGTGGCGTATCAGACAATTTGTTTTTTTCGCAAAAATAACATATTATATTAAAATAGTAAATATTAAATTTATAAAAAATACTATATATCGCGATATATATCGCGATAATTTATGTTGGTCTCGGTACGATATATCGAAGAGTTTGCTCGATGATATATCGAATATCAAAATTATCGCGTTATGAATATACCCGATACCTAACACTACAAATTGGACAACTATGGTCGAGACTAGTGTTGGGTATCAGGTTAATTCATATCGCGATAATTTCGATATTCGACATATCGAATATCGATCGAGCAGATTCCTCGATATATCGTACCGGGACCAACATAAATTATCGCGATATATATCGCAAAAATTGCGTGTCCGTACAGTCAGAGTACGGAAAACCGTACGAAAAAGCGTCATTTTTTTATGGTTCGATATATTGGCGATACGATATATCGGCAATATATTGACGATATGTTGCGATAATTTGGTTTTCGATATATCGAGGCGATATATTGAATACCGGGTACCTGAAATTCGATATATATCGAATATCGGCAAAAGGTCCTCGATACCCAACACTTGTCGAGACGATCTCACTTCGCGCGCGGAAATGAAGCAACGTCTCTTTTTTGGAGTATTCCGTAAATTATTTCCGTACATTTATCCGTACGAAAATTATACGCATTTTACGAAAGATTCAAAAACTATATAAAATAACGAAAATTCGTAAATATATCAAAATCCGTACGAATGTGACATCTATGGTCCTTTAGGACAACGACCAAAATTAGAATGTCCGTCAGTGTCGGCGTGATCGTGGTCACTGTCATGTTCGTTGTCGCTGTACTGTACACCGCGAATCGCTACACCGCGAATCGTAATTAGAGTAATAAAAAAATTAGAGTAAAATAACAAAATAAAACAATTAGAGTAATTAACTCTAATTTATGTGATTGAACTTTTTCACAGAGGAAGTTTACTCTAATTTATTTAACTACTCTATATTGGGTTATGTCGGTAATAAATACCCGCGCTGAAATTACGAACACTAAATTACGTTGACGTTCAAAATCTGTCAGTCCGTATAATTTTGACGTCATTATGACGTAAGTATTATTTGTCGCGCTGAATGTCAGTTAATGTTCACACTGACGACGATGCTGTCGACGGACGAGAGTTATGCGAACGGCCTTTTTTCGATGAGATTCATTTTTCGTTTAGTGCGATTTCACGTGCGAGCGTGATTCTATTAAATCATTAATTGTACCTTTTTGCTTAAAATAGTACAATTTTGCACGGTCGAACGTCCGTACTCCATACTATTTAAGACAAACCTATATTACAATTTTGTTACGCTAATTAAACTTACCAAAATTATAATAATGAAAAAATTAGAATCGATTACTCTATTTGATGTCATTGAGTCGAAATTTCGAGCGACCGAATTAGAGTAATTTACTCTAATTACGATTCGCGGTGTACTACACCGCCAATCGTTATTAGCGTGTAAGTTTTTTTAGCGTATAAAAATAATTACCGTGGTGTACGCTATTTAAGAATTTGAAAATTTTGGAAAAAATCATACATTCTAATTGTTTGGTTATGGTAATTTGGATCTTTGAAAAAAAAAATGTCGGTCGCAAACATGCTTACACTAATATAGGTCTTCGTACAAAATCTGACAGATCGTACACAAATCGTACATTCACACGGTCGAAACGCGGTTGTCGGACGAATATGTGCGAGCGGGATTTTTTACGACCTGGTTTTTTTCCCTTTTTAGAACGCACATTCTCATGCGTCCGCGGTTACAAAACTAATTTATTGTACTTTTTAACTCAAAAAGGTACATTTATGTACGGTGTAACAATTACCGTACACCACTCTATTTAGGAGACAACGTACTGAAAATAACCCTAAATAGAATAAAGAGAAAAATAGAATGAACTACACTAATGGAGAATAAAAAAATAAAAAGCTGGACGGAATTAGCGTACACAACGCTAATAACGATTGGCGGTGTACTGTACTGTAGTGTTGATAGTTTTTTCGCCACCTTTTCTCCGCACACATTTGTCCGATTTTTACATGGAGACCACCAATAGGAAGGTGAGAACCTTAGCTTACAATCGCAACCGTCAGATAAAAAACCGACAAGTGTGTACGGAGAAAATATATTTAAAGTGGCGAAAAAAAACACTATTAGCGATTCGCGGTGCAGTGGTCGCGGTCGTAGTCGTGGTCGCTGTCGTGCTCTCGCTGACGTGGTCACTGACGTGCTCTCACTGACGTGGTCACTGACGTGGCCCTAAGGGAAATGCCGTTCAGGGTCGCGCGGACGGACAGACAAACGCCTTTTTAAAGGTTTCCAAAACAGCAACCAAAGGTCTATCTTTTTTTAATAGCGATTCCTAGTAATGAAGACGAAAGGAAACTTCACCTAGATTGTACGGTTGTACTTAACCCTTGTGTACCTAAATGGAGAAACAGGTATTAACGGTAAACCTCCATGCGGGAAAAAGTACAGTATCGATTAGTTGAGTGACGGAATCTTTTTAATCAAACTGAAAATCCATAAAATATTTGCGTGGTTCACACTTCAAAAAGGGGGAAACGGTATGGTATGAAAACGGTACTGTACTGTTTTTTGTCCGCCGTGAACTGGCACGTGACGCTAGCTTACGTCAATTAGCGTGTCGTGATATGAGCCACTTGCCCGTACGAAAAAGTAAACGCTTTGCGGACATGATATGTACGAATCCTTCCAAACCAAAATGTACTGCCACGCAAGCGTTTGTACAGACCGAAAATAACCGCGAAGGAACTTTGGACATGCCCTTTTGATTTTTTTTTCCATCGGTGTGGTTTTTTTTTTTTGACATTACGTGTTCTCTTATGTGATTAGTCCCCCAGTTTGTTCATAAGTTTGCGACGGAATGATTTATTGTACGGTTCACTTCCGTGCGCTTCGTTTTCGAAATTCTTCAAAAACGAAAAAGTGCATTCCGAACATGATGTCCGATGGCGGACGGCAGTTGCCGTTTGCTTTACGCAGCTGTCGAGTTTTGACGCATAGAAATGCATCTTTTGTCCGCCGCTACGCTCCAAAACGGTCGAACCAACCGCCCCACCGTCACCGCCGTATTTTTTGTCATTTTATGAAATTTTGCGTACGGATCCCAAAATTTATGACATCGTTTTCCCATTTTTCCAAGTGTGAACCACGTGATCCATTGAGCGAAATAATTCCACTTAACGAAAATGACATTGGTCACACTACTATAGATTTGTAGGAAAATGCTGAGATTCTGTGCTGTACTTCAAAGTACTGATTACGATTTTCCACCTTAGCGACAAACTCGAAGGTGGATTCTTATAACTTACGGCGGTTTTCCATTTGTAATAGAAATCCTTTTCGTTAGCGAAAATAGTGAAGGGATCCCCGACATTTTTCCTCTATATCAGAAAACTTGACCAATAGAATTTACACCGTGAATCGCTATTAGTGTTTATGTATTTTTCGCCACTTAAAACCATAGTTCAAAAGTAGGCGTTTTTATGGTAGGCCTTTGGTCGGCGCCTTTATCGTAAATTGTGTTATGGGCTTTTCATGTGATCTTCTTAGATTGCTACTTTGATCAGAGACAGTCCGATCGTCCAAATCTAACGGTGTAAACAATTTTTTTTGGTCCGAATGTTTTAATTGGTCCGAATAGGTCCGAATACAATATGGGTCTTAAGGTCATATTGTATGTTTTGCATATAATAGTCATATTGTATGGGCCTACTTTCACCTACTTTTGAACTATGCTTAAAACGTCTCCTTTCCGTACATCCATGTCGGATTGTGGATCTGACGGTTGCAATCGAAAGGTAAAATAATCAGTTTCCGATTGACGATCTCAAATTGAAAATTGGACGCGTGTGCACAGAGAAAAGATGTTTTAAGTGGCGAAGTATATATCAGCACTAATAACTAGTGTTGGGTATCGGGTAAATTCATATCGCGATAATTGCGATATTTGATATATTGAATATCGATCGAGCAGATTCCTCGATATATCGTACCGGGACCAACATAAATTATTGCGATATATATCGCAAAAAAATGGGTGTCCGTACAGTCATAGTACGGAAAATCGTACGGAATTTACCCCCCCCCAGCAGGGGGTTTGGAAAACTCGATATATTGGCGATATATCGCCGATATATCGCGATGATTTGGTTTTCGATATATCGAAGTGATATATCGATTATCGGGTACCTGAAATTCGATATATATCGAATATCGGCAACACTACTAATAACGATACACGGTTTACAACATTACTGTACTTCATACGACAAGCTTAACGAAAGGTTTTGCCGTACATCTTGACTTTTGCCTTTAGGGGACCATTCCATGCTATTTTGGTTTTTGGATCGAAGTACTATTTGCTGTTTTCTGGTCCTCGAATGAGCCTTTTGTCGCGACTCTCTCCCTCGTATTCCATTCTTTTCTGAAATTCAAAACGAAGGCGGACTGCTTCCTTTGAGGCGTAAGGTGCTGCCACGTGTCGTCAACAGTTCGCATATTGTACTTGGAAAGCGCAATCCTTTATCTGGGAACAACGGCCGTCACAGTACACCGCGTGCCGCTATTAGTGCTCATAAATTTTCCACCACTTAACACATGTCAGATTGTGGATCTGACGGTTCCGATTGAAATGTAAAATTCTCAGCTTCTTAATGGCGGTTTCAAACTGAAAATCGGACAAATGTGCACGGGGAAAAGACGTTTTAAGTGCCGGAAACATTATGAACACTAATAGCGATTCACGGTGTACAGTACAGTACTTTTGCAACAAAAAATATACGCGGTAAATTCTACGCTTTCTGTTTGTCGTATGCGGCTGACATTACAGGGCACATGGAACGGCACGAACTAAAAGCTACGCGGCGGAATATGATTGGCTTAATTACCGAATGGGTCATCTTTGGAAAAGGGCGATCGTTGACCTGAAAGCACCAGTACTGTACCGTACAGTCATAAACTGTAATGTAGCATTTTTTGGCCCAATGGTCCTTGCAGGCTTGCCCTTTTAAAACTTGAATATTATCGAAAACAAATTGTCGGCCCACGTGAATTCGTACATAATTGGAATGGCCGTCTCTGTGGTTGCACATAAATCCGTACACTAGAAAGTCTTCAGCTCTTCGACGGGAAACAATGAAACATGCAGTTTCTTTGACGCTTCTGTCCGTACACTGCTGACCACGCTATACACGTGTTATGAACCTCCGGCCCGTTGCTAGTATAGTACGAACCCTTTGAAAAACCACCCCAAGCAGACGAAAAGGAAATATCTAACAGTTAACAAAGGTGAAGCTCAACGAGAACGCAAATCTCGTGTGTAACATATGGGTTAAAGCTCATTTAAAATTGATTTTCAGGGATATAAACGAATAGTGAAAAGAGGGCTAATGGATCCTTCTTCTTTTGAAATTTCCAATCCCAAAGCATGAAAAAAGTTGATGCACATGTAATTGGCTTGTGGCCTCCAAGCGTTCATAACGATGTTTTTTTTGTATCCTTTGATGTTTGCTCTTCTTATCATTGTGAAGTAAAATTTACCAAGTGCTGGATTGTTCACCTTCCAATATGACACGCGAGTTGGGTTTACACAATCGTGATACACGTTAGTTTCATCATAATGATGAATCGGTGTCTCGAAAGCAGTGCAGCTTAGTACGAGAGGAAACGTTGATTCACACAATCGCGCCCGGCTAAGAAATCATTGCAGCTGAGCTACCATGAGTACAACTATGATCGAACGCCTCTAATTCATAATCCATGACAAAAATGACATTTCATGTCCTTGTGGCTCCACAAAATAAAAATGGACTCATTTTGTGCGCCTATAACAGGATACGCTAAGATTTTTAATTTAAACCATTTCGAGTGTTCAAGGAAACAATTCTTCGCATGCCACTTAAATGAAAACGCAATGTTGTAAGTAACAACTGACCTTGTTGCTTCAATCTATCAAGGTTAAACATCTCATTGCAATGGTGTCACCCCCTTCACCACTCAATGCCCCTTCGCCTACTCCTCTCAATGTTTTATTATTTTCAAATATAATTATTTTGTGGTTATTTTATAAGGCATCCGATATAGAGGGAAAGGCTTGATATGTAGACCCATAACTTAAGAAATGACGCACTTCACTAGAGGTTACTTGTAATGGCTCAAATCGCAATAAAAAGTTATGGTTTAGGTGATTTAAGTTCGTAGATAGTTAGTTATACACAATCGAAAACCATAAAGCACACACATCGTTTACGATAAAGGATAAAAAAATGGGTATGGCTAGTTTCGAGGTATGGTACCCTCGTTGGCTGGATTAGGGCCGTAAATTCTAACAGAAAGGGCATACCATTACCTATCTAACAAGGCAACATTGGTTGCAGCGTTAGAAGCGATGGTTGAACAAGATTTGCCCAAATATTGTCTTGATTTTTTACAAAATTGTAGTGCCCTTGTGTAATAAGTAGTGTTGGGTATCGAGGACCCATTGCCGATATTCGATATATATCGAATTTCAGGTACCCGATATTCGATATACCGCTTCGATATATCGAATTTCAAATTATCGCGATATATCGCCGATATATCGCCGATATATCGTATCGTCGATATATCGAAGCTAAAAAATAATAATAATAATAATAATCCCACAGGTTTTCAAAGCCTCATGACTTCGGACAAAGTGACTGTAAAATCTTTGCCGGAAAGAAATACGGTTTTTTCCTGAAAGTCAGCGGAGTGAAGAGATCTCTGAGTCTAGAGAAGTGAGGCGACTGAAAGTCCTTTTTTGGCATAAAGAAAGGCCGTTTCTAAAATGTCAGT
>JBBHKE010001286.1:0-11601 GCA_037447655.1 Zygnema cylindricum | reverse complement strand
TTTTTTTTTTTTTTTTTTTTTTAATTTCTTTTTTTTTTTGTCTTTTCAATTGTTTTTTCTATGTTTTCAATTGTTTTTTTTTTTTTAAGTTTTTTTTCATACATATATATATTTCTTGATAATTTGTTTTCCTCTATTTGTTTTTTTTTTTTTTTTTTTCTTTCCCTCTCCTATTTTTTTTTCTTTTTTTTTTTCTCTCCATCATTTTATTTTTTTTTTTTATATCTAATAAATTATTCTTCTATTAAAAACATACAAATGTTTTTTTGTGCAGAAAAATGCTCGAGCTCCAAAATCAGAACGAGATTTAAGCGCCCAAAATTTTCTTCAAACTATGTTATGGCTAAAAACTGTGTTTTTACAAGATCATGCTTTTTTCCAAGATTTATTTCCTGATCTTCCCATCTTCAAACACAAACTGTTCCAATCACATTTATGGTTGTCGTTCAAAGATGAAGTCAAAAAAACTTGTTTTGAAGCATCACACATGTGGGCTTCAATTGCAGATGCCGAAGCGAATGTGCCGATCACTATCTCACAGGTGGGAAAATCAGTCGATTCGTTATTCATGTGGAGTCAAACTTGTGGAAGAAAAATTGATTTTATTGCCGAAGAAATGTGTTATGTAAAAGAGACAGTTTCGAGTTTGGAAGACAAAATGTGTCATATAGATGAGAACTTAAAAGAGAAAATGTGTAATATAGAGGAGAAATTAACCCATATTATGCAGATGATGAACGGTCACGGAGAGGCGTTGTATGAAAGACAACCCTTTCAAAATCACCATAGACCAAATCAAAACAGACCATCAGAAGGTGAATCGTCCATGGGAATCGGGACTCCTGACCATAATCCTCTTCAAACTGAAGGCGACCGAGATGAAACCCATGTAGACACGGCAAGAACAACTGAAGAATTTGCACCTCCTGTTCCATCAAAAGAAAACTCGAATCAAGTTCCTTTGATGACACAAATTGGGGCTCGACTGCACACGGTCAAAGATGTGTGGGAAGCATATCACGATGGTATAGGTGGACTCCCTTCCATCGCGAAATTGGAAAAAAATGGAACTAGTTGGAGGAAAGGAGAATCTCGGATGTTTTATAATTGGAACGTCATCTTGGTAGAAGTTAAAAGAATAGCAAAAGTGAATAAAGTATCATTGAGTACGGCATTAGACACATTGCACGATCGTCAATTCGCGAACAAATGGAGTCTGCGGGACATATCAAGAAGATTAGCGACCGAAAACAAAAAATAGCTAAATTGAAGTTTGCGGAACTTTTTGGGCATTTGTTATAAATGTGTTTTTTTTAGTTTTTGAAACTTTGTAGAAACATATAATGTTTATTTAAGCTGATTTTTTTAGAAATTCAAACTCGCGTAATGCGTTTGCTTATAGTTTTATTATTTTAGGGCCATTGTATGTTTATGTTTTATTTGTTTTTTTTATTTTATTTAGTACAGACCTTAAAATTGCATAACTTTTTTTTTATTCAATAAAAAAAAAACGTGTAACCTTTAATGTTGTCGAAGTTAATGTTTTTTGTATTCTATTTCACAAAAAATCCAATTTCATTAGTATTCACAATATTTGCTGTCTAATGTGTTTTTATCATCAAGTTGGATATCGCTTACAGACACTAATTCCATGTGTATATGATTTTGTTTTTATTATTTTTATCGACAATTACGTTAGGTTAAAAAGTTTTGGTTAATGATTTTTTGTTTATATAACAAACTATAACTTAACACAAAACAAATATAGCTTATCTATCATGGTCGATGAAAAATGTAGTCATTGTGTTTATCAAACATAATATGCTTGAAACATTGTAAGATAGAAAAACAAAAACATCGATCGCAGGGTTAAAATTTGTTATATTGTTTGTTTTGTGATACTACAAAACAAAATAGAAGCAATGACTAACAATTCGCATCCTTTATTTGGTTTTTTTTTATACATGCGTTTTGTCGAATATTTAATCGGATATTTCATTATTTTTATCAACGATTATGTTAGATCAAAAAATTTTAGTTAATATATTTGGTATATACAACAAACTATAACGTAACACAAACGAAATACAGTTTCTCTATTATGGTTGATAAAAAATGAAGTCTTTTTATTTTGTGTATGGTTGATAAAAAATGAAGTCGTTATACTTTGTCAAACTTAATAAGGTTTGAAACATTATAAGATACAAAAATCATAGTATCGATCGTGGGAGTAAAATTCCTACAATTTTTCCTTTTGTGGTACTATGAGAGAAAATAAAAGCAACGGCTAAATATTATCATCGTTTATATGGTTTTTTTTTTATAAATGCCTTTTGTCGAATACTTAATCCGGTATTTCATTATTTTATCAACAATTACGTTAGTTCAAAAAGGTTAAGTGAATGTTTTTGATTTATGTATAACAAACTATAACTTAACACAGACCAAATAGAATTTCTCTATGATGGTCGATTAAAAATATAGTCGTTGTGTTTATCAACCTTAAAAGGCTTGAAACATTGTAAGATAGCAAAAACGATAGCATCGACCGTGGGAGTAAAATTTGTTCTATTTTTTGTTTAGTGATACTGTAAAACAAAATAGAAGCTCGACTAACTATTCTCATCGTTAATTTGGTTTTCTTTTTGTTATAAATCCCTTTTGTCCAAGATTTAATCGGATAACCAATGTATTTTTTTTAGTATTTATGTTATATTATATATAAATGTTGCATTATATTACGATTAATGCATAACAATATATTTAATTGAGCAACATTAAAAATATATTGGCGAAGGGGACCAAAAAAATAATTAATTAAAACAACCTTATGGCCGCTAAGGACCAACTGACCAGCCGGCAGATAATTGAGTGATTAACTACTCTATTTTAAGTAGCAGCGTATCGAAGAGATTGACGATATAGGCGTAATGGTACACCGCCAATCGCTATTAGGGTAGTGTACGCTAATTCCGTCCCGCTTTTTTTTTTATTATTCTCAAATAGCGTAGTTTATTCTATTTTTTTGTTTACTCTATTTAGGGTTGTTTTCCAAGTACCGTACAAAACGAAAGTACGTTGACTTGTCTCTTAAATAGAGTGGTGTACGGTCAGTATCAGACCGTACATAAATGTACTTTTTAAATTTAAAAACTACAATATATTAGTTTGAGTAACCGCGGACGCATGAGAATGTGCGTTCTAAAAAACGAAAAATATCAGGTCGTGAAAAATCCCGTTCGCACATATTAGTCCGACAGCCGCGATTCGACAGTGTGAACGTACGATTTCTGTACGATTTGTCAGATTTTGTACGGTAACCTATATTAGTGTAAGCATGTTTGAGACCGACATTTTTTTTTTCAAAGATCCAAATTACCATAATTAAACAATTAGAATGTATGTTTTTTTTTTAAATTTCCAAATTCTTAATTAGCGTAAACCACGGTAATTCTTCATACACGCTAAAGAAACTTATACGCTAATAGCGATTGGCGGTGTAACGTAGCGGCAATGGGGAGCACGTTTTTTTATTGTTTTTTTTTTTTGGGACGCCTTCTTGCGTTGGTTTTTATTGTTTTTTGTTTTAATCGCGCTTTGACATCGCCCGCCGCGAAAGCACCCATTAATCCGTTTGCGTCCTCCCGCGAGTCGTCGTACGCCGCCAGCAAAGACAGGTATACCTAGCCCGGTGACGTCTTCGTGGGCCAATTCGAAATGTGTCGATCCGGCATCCGCGGGAGTCTCCGCGAGGTTATCTGGCGGCCGGCGTTATTTTTCTCGACTCTCCGCGAGTCTCCTCGTTTCGGCCTGTACCTGCCGTCTGCCGCCGTCTACTCTCCGCGGGAAGCAGTATACCGCAGTTTTGTTACGGTAAACCTGCGCCGGCCGTGTGAATTGTTTTATTTTTTATGACGGTCGACGTTCGCAAGCACGACACTTTATTAACCGCCGTTACAATATTTCGCCTGTCAAATTTGTTGGACGGGTTGACCGTCAAATCTGAAATTAAAGGTACGTAGCCTGTACGAAACTGTACTTCAAGTGTACAATTTCTGACAACTACCTGCGCGCAGCAAAAATCGTCTCTGCGATTAGCAATTCCCTATCGGAATACTAAGATGACTGCAGTCAGCACCAGTTCTATGCCGCCGTACGCAAAAATGTTACGCTGTTTATTATGCGACAAATTCCGCATTTTTCGCAAACGATTCTAAACGTGAAATTAAAATCAGCCGATTTTAGTTGTACTTTGACTGACACGCCAACACAAGGAGAATGGGCCACTACAACGCTAAAAGGTAAAAGAACATCACAACAACCTGCCAAAGCGCAAACTATTCTAACCAGTGCTAACGGCGCCATCAGAGATATAACTGAAACAGTTAAATAGTTGATAAACTTGCCTTCTAAACTCCCATCATACCTTTTTAGTGTGAGTTTTGTGGCAACCCACCTTTGCCTACTTCCAAAACATTATAAACGTTCAAACGGGCTCGTTTACAAAACTTAGAATGCCAGAATTTACACCGATATTTTTTAACATTTCATGAATTGAATAAGAGTTATATTCTGCGTCACGCAACCCGTACAGTAATGAACACTCAAAAACCAATTAGTGGGGAAGACTTTGCCTGACCTCTTTAAAAAATCTCCAAAACTCGAACTAAAGACTAAAAATATACATCCTGAGGTCGCTGCAAATGCCTATGAATTGAAGGCTCGCTTCACCTCCAGTATTTTCCAACAGGCACGGACCTGTCATCAATACCGATTCTCTCCCTTCTTCTCGCTGAAATCAAAACTGCTTTCGTCATTGCTTCTATTTTCTTCGTGCAAGACTATACTGACTGCCAAAGCTGTTCCCTGTTAACTCTTATTTACTCTATTTTCCTAGCGATATTAGAAAGGAGGACAAAATAAAATTGACCATCTTCCCTCTGATTGGTAGTCATCTCCCAAATTCCTCCGGAGCTCCGACATAGGCATATTTTTGCTGCCCGGAAGTCTTTAAGCTGGAGGTTTCAGAACTCCTACTTTAACGCCACTTGTCCCACGACCCTGCATCAACAATACCAAAAAATATTCAAATCCCTCTAATCTCAGAGCAATATATCCATTCCATTCCAGCATCCATTCCATTCCAGCTCAGTTTTCTCCTGACTGTTCTCCTTCTCTCCGGTACATGAAGCAAAAAAATCCAAGGACCGACTTGCCCCCTATGTGCACTCACGTTATGACTAGTTTTAAAAAACAGAAGGATGTCTCGGATTTATGGTCTTAATCTTTAAAAATTACACCCCGCTTCCAATATGCCTTGTGAATAAGAATCTGTGCCTTGTGAACCAAACAGTATCGACAATTAGATATCACATATCGCGAGCTTTCAGTGCATTTTGTGTAGAGCTAAACAGGGAAAGAAAGGACGTGATACCAAAAATCTCTCATCAGTCGAAGATGAATTTCTTCTGCGATTGCTGTTCTTGAGAACAAAGGACCAACAACCTTTCAACTTTCCTGACATTCACATCCAAATAACATCCACATAATGCATCCGAATGAAGTCCACATAATGGGATGTGAGAACAACAAACCTTCTGCCAGGTGTTTCGTCTCATGTTACAAAAATTTAAACTCCCGTCGCGGAGCCGCTCTCTCATAAGTTAACGGCTCTACAAGTATTCTACCCGCAGTCGTTGGGAGGTCAGCCACAGAAGGTTCTACTTGGTGATGTACACTTTCATTTTCATGAAGAGCAGTTTTAAAGTGCGCTTTGAATGCTTCAAGTTCCCTTGTGTAAACGTCCCTCCAAGACTCATCAACTGATATTCCCCCAAGAAACATAAAAACCCCGTGATTAGTAACAAGCGAAATATAGTCATTGAACAAAAAAATATATGTCTACAACTATACATTGCCACTCAATTGCATTCTATCCCTGTAGATCAAAACGCAGATTATAAACATAAAAAAAAAAAAAAAAGTGCCTACACCAAGGTATTTGCCACCAAACCAGACGGAGAAGAAGTACCGGAAAAACAAAACTCTATTATTCCCTTCCAATTCCCTCGAAATTGACTCAAAACTTGTTACAAGTGAACTTTCCCCATGCTCGGCAGTTTACCTGGAACTATCTCCAGCAGTTTTGCCTCAGCCACGCGTAAAATTGCGACAGCTACGCCCATTCCATCATCGTCTGTCTTCGCAACATTGTCAGCAAGAGCCCGTCTCATTCTGAGTTCATGGAGAGCTTTGCTAACTTTCAAATATGTCTGTTGGCCCCACACACTCCTTGTGATGATGATCAAGACAATGATGATGAATGTTTTGGTTCAGTTGACGGGGGAACAATGTTGTTGTGAACTTATACTGCTTTCCGTATTTAACAACTGTAGTGATACAAATCAAACGTACTGCATCATAGTATCTATTAACGGATCCAATTTCTAATTAAAGCCTACCATGCTAACTCTGCCTTATGTTTGCAATATGCTGTCTCAGGGCGTATCGAAATGTATTTAGTTAAAACTGTATAGCGTATCAACAGTACCTTGCAATTCACTATGTGGTCAAATGCTTATGAAACCACAGTGTTGCATTATATGAGAATGCACATAAAGGTACAATACCTATCCCCCTTTGAAGATAAATTAAGGATCATTGTGGTGTTTTAATGACCGTCCCGGTGACATCTATCAACATCTACATATTGCCGACGACATGGATCCTTACCATACACATTCCACAGACAAAAAACTAGCTTTCCGAACTTTACTTTCACTGTTTGTCTTCATTCTCCTGCAGACAATGACAGCTATCCTAACCGTCCGTCGTCAAACATTTTTTTGAAATTTATTTTTTCAAAACCACCAGTAATTTCATTTAGTTTTAAATATACAGCAATACTTCAAATATTGAGGCCAATTAAAGCAACAAATTTTGCAGATATCGCCAATCTTGCCAATGTCCTGAAACCCATCACAGTATGTGGGCCCTTTATCATAGACTTATGGGTTGAATGCATACCAGAGAGCTAATACTCAGACACATGCAGGAAGAGGAGAGAAAAACATGAAATGGTCAAAACAAAACGATAATGCCTACCCTTATGTTTGCCAGATTTCATGTCTATCAGAAAGAGCGCAATTCAATTCCTTAGTATTATACATAAAAAGCGTAAGCCCGTAAATGCATCCCCTTACCAGAAATTTCCCAGATATATCCTTCCATTCTGACATGTTATCCTCTACCAGCTGCAACGCTTTCTCGTAAAGGTCGGAACAACCTTTGTGAAGATCTGCCAGAAGACAGGGTGACAATTCATTCTTCTCTGCGATTTGAGCACTCATAGCCTGTCCAACATGAGAGCATAGAACAATTTTGTCATAAAAAAACCTTAGAATAGCTTAAACAAGGAACAACAACTTGCAAAAAAAATGTCCATCTTTTCCCGACATCAACATCAACGCTTGAGGCATCCAGGGAAGGTACATCTGTAAACACCAACTGACTCCGCTTCTCCAGATCCAAAAGCATAACGATGATGCATCCTTTTCTCTCCCCTCGAATGATCTACAGAACTGACAATTGCACAAAAGAAAAATCCTAACCTGAGCTTCGCCAAGACATATGTGTTTCCATGCAAGGGCCATGGAAGGCGAAACTTCGACAGGCCGATCATTCACATACGTAAGAACTTTTATGAGGTCTGGCAAAACTTCTGTTGAAAGATGGTCGAATATTCCAGACGCTTTTCGCAAAAGGCAAACTGCCTCCCTTGGGGCTGTTCACATAGACCCAAATGTTTGAGGACATTGACGTGGATGAAGGAATAATTTCTCACAGGAAAAAAAAACATCCTACTAGGACGAATCTAACGGGGAAATAGATGTACGCTACATGTTTTGAATTTCTAGTATTGATTCACTTCAGATATACGAGGCTCTTCTTGTGCTCGTTTGATGATACTAAACTCTTTTAGAATGCTGAAGTATCAGGACAAACTTACCATACTCCATCAACATCCCTGAATCATGAAAGTTAACTGCTTACTTTTGAAAATCCATTATCAAGAGAGTAAAAGGGTGACGGAGCGGGAAAGACAGACATGCTTGCAAAGATCCAGATGTTTCTAGACTAACCATTGCCAATCCACTTAAACTTCGCCCATCATTTCACATTCCACTTATCCCCCAATTTCCCAGGCAAATAGTCATCCATTTACCTACACTAGGTACTTTCAATAAAACTTCCCTCCCACCCGTCCTAACACAACATCCCATCTAGATCATTCGCCCACCTATATGAGTTTCCTCCATAGCATGTTCTCGCAGAAGGGTTGCATACAAATTGAGAATCATCCCATACTCATATCGAAGGTCATCACCCGCATAAAACCGAGGGCCTCCACTGAGAGGGGAGGTCCACCACACAGTCTTTTTCCACCACGTTACTTTCGAGGTCAGTTGGGCGGGTAGAACATATGCAAGCAGGTTTTCCAGAAGAGAAAGATACTTTTCCATGTTCCAAATGTCCTGGCATAAAACACCTCATTTGAAATAATGAGGTTTCTCTTCAAAACCAAAAAACAAACAGTTCTTCAATTGGGTTTCCTCCTGTGGAGTGTCACGGTCCATATTTGCACCAGCCTTAAGTACCCACACCTACATTATTTTCCCTTTTCTAGTACCAAGAAGCCATTTCTGTGAACTATTTTAAAATCAATAGCTACAGAGAAGCATTCAGCTGCCTCAAATAACTTCATTGCATAACATTTACGTTTTACTCTTAGACTTCTTGGTAAAATTCAGTAAATTCTGGTGGGGTTCAGGTTTAACCTGATTGTGAGCACATCCAACAATTATTTCTAAAATACATTTGCGTTCCACCTACACAGACAACCATATTTGAACCTTTTGCACCCAAAAACACCGCTAAACCTCCCTGCCTTTCCAAATACCTAAGGCTCATCCAGCATACAAAAAACTTGTCATATTATGAGCAATTGCTTGCTACCTGCAGACGCTCTGTGATTCCTGCCTGACGATCCCGGGGCTTCGGATCTGGACGAATTCCATCCTGTGCATCTGCCACGTGACGTCGGGCTGCTGTGAGATCTCGCAGAAGCTTCAGACTGGTGGCATCCGGTGATTTGCGCCAGGCTTGAAAGACTACCTGAAGCCAGCAACCAACCAAAAACTCAGCAAATTTACAACACTACAATGTGAAAAGGGACACGCAGAAGATGTGGTGGCTCCCCAGGCCCGCACCAGTAAAGATTACTGGGTTGGAATAATTGTGATTGAGAAGGGAAACAGAAAGTGGAAACCGATATGGAAATGGGGCTTACTTTTTCTGTACGCAGTGTTAAAGGATCATGAAATTTCAGCAACATCGTCAGTTGGAAATATTGTCACAGTGTTGATGACTTTCTCGGCGAAGACCTTTCTTGGATGTTGTATAACACTAAAAAGAGAACCTACAACTTACCATAGTAACTTAACCACGAATTGAGAGAATAAAAAAAAAAATCTTCAAGGTTCAATCTTCAAACGGCATGTCTTCTTTATTCAAATACCGACTTCAGATTTTGCATTCATGGCTGAATGCACCTACGTAATGGCACAACGGAATTTTTAGACTGTTTAAACTAAGGTCATCCATTTCTTTTTCCAACCTCAGCATATCTTGTTGCCATTCGTTTCCTGGATCCAAAACATTAACAAATAAAAAACACAGTTAGATCCACAGTTCTGGAAAACTAGCAACCTTGTCTTCAATAAGAGTTCCCACAAGAACTGAAAACATAAACAACTGTTCAACTGAATTCATGTCTAAAAAAACTGGCATCACCAGATCTGACATTCAAGGGCTCAGGAAAAGAAGTAGTTCCAAACCAAACAGCAACTGCCTGGACTAACTTAAATAGTTGCAATCAGGCAGTAACAAGTTCAAATGTGTGACGATATGGCGATAGGTTTAATCGTTAATGTTATCCAAGATAATCCATTTCCCCAGACACCGGACAATTAACAAATTTACATGGTGATAATTCTTGATTCCCTCAAGTGAGAAATTAAACACCTCAGCCCTGCCCTTCCGAACTGTAAAAAACCAGCCTGTGTGAATACTTTCAAATTAAAACTTCCACATATATATGAAGGACCATAGCACAGTCTCGAAGCTGACCATCCCTTATAATGGCAATAAAGGGACTTGCAATCACCGATATGAAACAAGGCAGAAACACCTATATTATGACCTGACCTTAAATTTTCGGTAAAAAAAACTTCCGACATTCTATCACCTTCACCCCAAACAGTAGTGAACGTGAATGAATATCAATTGTAAAGCAATTTATAGTTCAGATACGGGATTAAATTTCAATATGGTTGTCCAAAAACATCGACAATGGGAATAAAATGACGACAATTTGTACTTACATCAAATTTCCAGAAATTGAAAACTGATTTTCTCATAAATTTCATTACATTATTGAGTGAAACGGCAGTTTTCATGCTGCAATAGCCATCGAAGTAACCTTATCTATCGCATAAAATTCAAAGACCTTCCACCTTACCGGAACCTCCAACTGATGCATAACATAGAACCCGATTGCTCTGCTGGCTAGTTTGCTTGAAATGATTGCAAAATGGCCCGGTGCCAGCGATATGGAGCCTGGCATAAACAAGGATTCAACAAAAAGATAGGAAAATTTGCTTTCATTGGTTACAAGTAACCAATTGGTGAAACAGACAAAAATCAGACTTTCCTAAACCAAGGTTGAAAACATAAGTGCACCGCAAAAATACTAACAAACACAAAAGTGGTGTTTCTTGTACTTGTATTTGTGTCATCGGTAGAAAGTCGGTTTGTGTAGAGTACAGAAGATGTTCAAAAGTGCAAAATGAAGAGAACAACCTAGAGCTTCAATATTATATCAACTATGCTGTCAAAGAACAGCTATTTCACGCCCTAGACTACCTCATTTCCGTTTCAAGTAAAACAATAGGAACAATTGTAGCATACATCCTGCGCACCAAAAACGCACCAAAATTAAGGCCATGGATGCTTGCCCGTCACTGGAAATGTACACACGTGTAAGCCGTTGGCGCTTCACCAATTTACACCAGCGAGCAGCAGGAGATGGTAATTCACTAATATGACATGGACGTTGAAAAGCCATAAGAAATTAAGAATACTCAATTAGCGATGCGATGTAAAACGTTCATCCATTGTGCTGCTTATCAAAAGATCGCAATGACGATATGCGATTTTCATATTGCTACCCTCGAATTGCGATGATCGCGATACATAAATTCTAAATTTTCGATTATCGCTGTGTGCCTACTTTTCTGAACTTCGCTGAGAACGAAATAAAAGTTGCTTACCTGCACACTTGTCGGAACTTCAATCCGACGGTGGTAATATAAAGTAAAAAATTAAAAAAAAGATAAAGATATAAAGTAAAGAATCTTAGGGCGTGTCCCCATGTGTTCAAGTAAGGGTTTTTTCCCGTCGTTTACACAGAAAATGGGACTTCCTACTTGAAAATATTACGCCGTACGAAAAATGGGCAAAAACTCAAATACATTTTGCGTC
>JBBHKE010001283.1:567172-738114 GCA_037447655.1 Zygnema cylindricum | reverse complement strand
TTGAGCGGGGTACCTCAAATAACGTGCAAAAACATTTAGCGTACTTTATTCTATTTGAGAATTTGCCCCAAAAAAAGGGGTACCCCAATTAGCGTCATGTACGCTAATAGCGATTCACGGTGTAGTGCTTCGAGATTTCGCTGGTGTTGTGCGTACGATTTTGCAACAGCAACAACTGTACAGCATTCGCGCCTTTATTTCAATAATCGTACAGAAAAATCATGCATCATGTACGAATTGGAATTAAACCCGGGCGACAAAGCCACATGATGGCAAAAGCCAACAAAGCTATTTATTGTGACAAGTCAGGAACATCGGACAGGAACGGCCGTACACACCGCTGTTTCATTGAATTTTGTAGCACGGAGGCAATGCCTCGAGATTTCGCTGGTGTTGTGCGCACCATTGTCGCGTAGCGTGTGGCGACTGTTCAATATTCGCGCTTAATTTCTAACAATCGTAGCTGTTTAGCGTACGAATAGAACCTCGGCGACAAAGCAACATGATGGCAGAAGCAAACAAAGCTATATATTGTGACTAGCGTAGATACCGCTGTTTCGTTCAATTTTGTAGCACGGAGGTACAGTATCGTACCATGTTGTGTAGCGTGTGGCGCTTTTTCCCAACAATAGTCCAGTAGAATCATTTTGTCCAAAATGCTGTTGACATCCATGTTTGTCTTTCTGTATGTTGAAGATGTGCCAATGAACGATCTGGTGATGTTAAAACATCATTCACTGTTACTCCCAATATTCTGACGTGGCAGACGACAATTCTTCCAGAAGGCTGATACGGTAACGATTGTACATCGATGAAGCATACAGCGTAAGAGTGTAAAATCTCGATTTCAACGGCTTTTCTGATAACTGTCAACATTACGATGGGCGGGTGTGTTGACCGATAAGCGTCCCTACATACGCCAAACGGAGAACGAACATTTTGCCGAATCTTACCCGAACTTGTTTGAACGTGAGTTCTCAGTAGAGAATCTGGAGAAATAAATGTCAGGGAACACTTGCTTGACCATGAATTCCCTATACTAAGGGTGAAGTTCCATTAGACGAAAAGTGAGGAAGTTTACAGAAATTCGTACCTCTCCGTACTACACCGTACTTCTTATTTTGTTTTTATGGGGAAAACAACATTACAGAGAATCTTACCAATATTCTCCAAAATTCTGGGAGTTAACAACGACCGTCGGATATCTTTCGTGAAGCATTTCGCTTCGAAAGTTTCTGTAATTGGTGATGTACCTCGCGAGGTACATCACCAAGTACAGAAAAAATTTAGCCGCAACACGTTGGATAATGAGCACACGTGTTAGAATGGCAACCAACGGAAATCAAAAAATTTCGCACACGATATAAGCATTGAAAACCCAACAAAAAATACAAACTAAAAGTCGTAACGCACTTTCGTCACGCTATTTCTGTTAGCCCCCATTCGTCACACTATTTCTGGCAGCGCTCATTCATCACGCGAAAAAATCCTATAAAAATGATGTGGTATATGACAAGGCGTCTACGGAGAAAACAAAAGTTGTGTTGCACGATGACCTGGTACGCATGTGCATGGTACGCAAATGAAGATTTTTTGGTCGGTGTGAAAATCATTGACGATATTTAATATCCGATATTGACTTACGTGGTACCACTAAATTTTGAGCACGTGGATTACAGACTCTGCGCAGTTTAACTTCGTTCAAATTGTAGCATTCTGTAATGTTGGCCGTACAATTACAGTGTCCTAATGGAACTTCACCCTAAACCTAGAAAATAGCAATCGGGCCATCAGGAATTCAGGATGGACTACGAAGTCAAGCATAAAGTCGAGCTGGCCAAGTCTCGGGTCAAAGTGTGTAGAGGACGCGTTGACCCCCAAAAAAACAACTTTTACGCGTGCAAACTCATCGCACGCGTGAATACAGCTCATACCGTACAGACGTGTTCTGCCCCTATATAGCCGGTATTCCGTCCGAAATCTGGCTCCCCCGCCAATAGCATATGAACGACATGGGAATTTTGGAAGTCTCTCTGTCGGTATTATTTATCGCTTCCGATAAATTAAGACCAAAAAGAGACGACGCCGTGAATTACTGTTAGATGTATAAACTAGCGTTATTTTTTGATGTCGTTAAGGCCCTTGAACCTAAATTAGAGTAAATGACACTATTTGTTTCTTTACACTGATAGCGATTCAGGCTGCACTTTAGCGTACGGTACAATCAACTGACCGCGTACAGTACACAGTCGATCGTATTTAGCGTGTATGTTTTTTTTGTCTCTTAAAACTTCCTTTCTCCGTACATACATGTCAGATTTTGGATTTGACGGTTGCGATTGAAAGGTTGTATTCTCAGCTTACGAATGGCGGCCTTAAATTGAAAATTGGACAAATGTGTACGGAGATAAGATGTTTTCGGTGGCGAAAAAAACATACACGCTAAATACGATCGACGGTGTAGTACAGTGACCCGATTTGTCCGTTTTAGCAGGTACGATGTTGTGAGTATTATTACTTTCCTCGGGGACTTTGTTCGAATTTGCCTTAAACCAGCTCGTACGTTTTTCTCACATAGACAAGAGATAAATTTTTACAGACATACCCTTCTTATGCTCTCACCAACCTGTGCGAAATTTTGCATGCCTCTGGTGGTTGTTGGAACTACACTCGCATCAAGAATAATGCAGAATGATGAACTTGGTAGGAAATTTTAAAATTTTAGGGTTTATTCAGGGTTAGTTTTACGATTTTAGTTGAATAGCCGAATATTTTCTGTGTTTTTATTCCTTTTTTGGTGTGAAAAACTCTTTTTGGCACCAACTCGAAGTGGTACTTCTGGGGAAATCATACACAATTCCATTTGAAATTGTAAAAGAGGAAGAGTTCAGATTACAAAACTCAATATCGCCAAACTACAATATTTGGACATCCCTCTCGATGTTGAAATTGAAAATCGTTGATTTTTATTTTTTAGACAACAATATAAAAAAGCATTGTTCTTAGAGGCAACAATTATTGGTCCTCCCAAGGGCGTTCACAATAACGGAACAATGTGAAAAGCGAGAGTTTTTATGGAATACTAGGATGTTTTTCTGTGTGCCGAGGTATTTTATTCTCCGTGTCTAGGAATACCGTTATATTAGTAATGATGACAAATGATGTTTTTACCAAATAAACGTTTTGGTCAAAGCCACTTGTTACACTAGTTACAACGTTTTACACAATAAAAAATAATTTGGAGCTTAAAGAATGTTAAATTATCCATACACGTGCGCACTATGTACTAATGTACAGGATACACACATGTTTTGATGTTTTTCATTTCATTTCGGCCCACAAACATAAAGAAATTACAGAATCAACAGGGAAATCTTCTGATGCCACTTAAACACATATATTATTCCACATATTTAGTGGAAATGTGGAATTACACGCTGCTTTAGCACCAGCATAACTCCGTATAATTTGTTAGCTGACTACAAGAGTTTCTTCGTATTGGAACAATGAAATTAAAACTTAGACCACCACAATGTTCTCAAGTATTTTGGCCCAATTCTGTGAGATAAACAATAATAGTAAAAAATAAAGAATACAAATAAACATGCCGTCCGAGATATCGTGCTAGGTAATTGCTCGAAACCGCTTGAAATAAAATTGTGGAGTCCAACCTTTGAAAAAGGTTTAAAAACATAGCTGAAAACTTGAACCGTTTCATAATTTTTAATGCTTTTGGGATTATCAAATCAAACCAATCATTGCTAGCAACGGTTATGAAACTTCAAAACCTGATTACCTGACTTTCTCCTATAATTAGTATTGAAAGCACATACTTCAGTTTATGAAAGCTGACCAAAACAACTAAAGTGGGTATTATTTTGTTAATAAGACAAATTGCAAATGTAATTCCTCATACAGTATCCTGGATAAGAGATTACGAGGGACAGTGTTTCTAGATTTTGGAAATGGTCAGTTTCACAACACAAGTAGTCAAAATAGGAAAATGAAGGTGGTTAAGTGATAGCGCATTGCAATGTTCAAGTAATTTTCGCCTTGGGATGAATTTAAAATTTTCCGGACAAAAAAGACTCGATTGCATTGTAAATTTGAGAGATAAATCGTCCTTACTATTGTAACATCCACCCTTTCCGACTGAAATTACAGGGGTCCTAATGAGTTCAATGAGTTTGATGATAGTCCAGCATTATTATGAAAGCACTTTATAATAGTGGTGTGCACACTGGGCCAAAACTGTCCAGTTTTGAAATGGATAATTTATACTAACTTTTGTTGCTTATCGACCAGATTTTTGTTCGCATTTCGCTGTTCCATATTCATACGGTATGCGCCGATTAATCGGTGGCGTGTTTCACAAATTTTTGTTTCACGATATTGCCAGTGTCAGTATTCAACTAGATTTTCTGATTTCACGTGAAAACAAAATCACTTAGATGCGCAACATTACCCGTGCCGCATGCCTATTTTACACTCTATCTGTTATCATACGTATATGCCAACATATTTTTCACGAGCAACAATGGTTCATAAATAAAATTCCCACAAGCAACATATCCAAATTGTTCTTTGATACTTTACACCCCTGGCTGCACTTTAGTATTTTACTATTTACCCAGTGGACTAATAGTAGTACACCACTAAGTGATATGCTTTCCTACAAGAGCTTTTATGTTCATCAAGGTCCCATAGCTGATGGAGTAAGTACATGTACAATGCAGGTCAGTAATCGAAGTAATCCTACAAAAAATTGTACGATTTTGAATTCATACAATTTTTTAGTTACTTCAGTTATTGGCCAGTAATGCCAGTAATCACGCTTGTCTAATTCACTATAAACAGGAAAAAGAACAAGTGTTCACTTTAATTGGTAAAAACAAGAGAACCATTTTCTTTGTACAATGTTGTAATATCTTAAATGTCGTTGGTTTCTATAGATGTCAGTTGTTAGCACTTTTTACAGCCACCCGTTGTTTCTGAAACGATGTGGTCATTCCTTCCTCGAGCAACATCACAAACCAGCCCTGTAACGGTGAAGTAAGAAATACAGTTCATGCTATTATAACCAGTTGAATTAATTCAGAATTATTTTCGCTCATTCAATTTAATCTTGAAGGTCTATTTGTCCAGTCGAGAACTAATAATATTTACTGAATGGACCTTTTAGAGCACAACCAACATGCCTCCTAAGGAAAGCACACTTCTTTCAAAAAAAAAATCACCTAGTTTCAAAATTTGATGTGCTAGCTTTTCGAAAATTATAATAATTCCAAAAACCTCCACATGTTTATTGATCGGAATAGTTATTGTATACGGATATAATTAAAGATCCATACTCCGACCCACATTAAAAAGACCTTTACATGTTTGTTTATCGAAAGAGTTTTTGTTTACAGAATATCGAAGATCCATACCATTGAAACTCCATTATCCTGTATTCGACCCACATGAATCAATCAATACACTATTGCCATATAGCAACCTAACGAATCCAAACATGTCCGTACAACCTAAATTAAGGTGGAAGAGGGGTACAGCCAAGGGCCTCTCGTGTACCAATCAGCTGCCAGTCGAAAACTACGGTCATGTTGTTCCCCGAGAATCTATGGACCTCCGCGGCGAACAAATTGGGCCCAGGTTTCAGCCACCCGCCCGACAATGCTGTTGGAGACCCGTAGTAACTACCGCCGCCACGTGGTGCAAAAACAGTGGAGTTAAGGGGACCTGCTGGCAAACCGGTACGGTAGGCTTCCAGGCCGTTGATATATACAGCCTGAACACAAAACGAGAAGGCAATTAACCGACAAAAAGTTGAGTGCAGAAGCATTTACCTTTCTAATTTAACATGCTCCTTTCTCTTGTAAAAATACGATGAAAGTTGAAAACAGTAAAAGACAAGGCATGGGAGAAGCAATTGACAGAGTCCAGGCTTAGAGTGAAGAGTTTTTATTTGAATGGCAGATTTGCCAGGTGATTGTAACAGACGAGGATTCTTTGTAGAAAACGGGAAGTCGCCAGATTTTTGTTCAGGGGAAGACAAACTTACTGCGCTGTCAACTGCAGCAAGAATGCTGGTGACCAGGAAGTAGCAAGACGCCTCGGGGATTTGAATTGTTTTCCTGAAGTAGTGTGTGCGACGAGTATCTGGCGAATCCGTCCCTCGGCTCAAGGTAGTCTTTCTAAGTCCAAAAATACCAGTGGCCATGGGAACTGGACCTGTATGAAGCAATGTAAGCGGTGTTTAGGATTTGAGTTATGTAGAGCATTCATTTATTTTCTTGTCCAAGCTTCATTGGAGATGTGCATAAATGGAAAGAGTATAGTCACCTATTTTCCAGGAGCTTGAGTTGAAGCTGGGCAGCATCCAATCTGATGAGGGTATAGAGAGGCTTCCATCATTATACTCCCAGTCAGCATTAGCCTGTGAATAGACAAAGATCACACTTAACATCAGTGAGACTGATTTTCATTTGAAGAACCGTTAGGACGTGTAAATAACGTATTGTTCCAGTTCTGTCGTGCCTGCCTTTTTCAGCGCAGATAGTGAACTCACTGGAGAGATGGTCTGGTTTATTTGGCGAACACAAGCAGTCGGTGATCCTGGGATGTCAGACACCACAACATTGCGGTTAAGGTCCATGTCGAATGCGACATTCTTCCTCCACAGTCCCGGTGCATGAAGCTCCACTGCAATCCAGTTTGCTCCTACCTGCATTTACAACCACAGTTATGTTAGTGGTTACTCCTCTGGTTGCATTTTGGCGAGGGAAAGAACTTTTAATATTTTATTTGAGGATCCGATTTAACTGGAATTTTACCTGGAGAGCACTACTCGTGTTTCTGAAGCATGCGGTACATGTGTTGTACATCCATGGAGCGTTAGTGGTGCTCCATGTCCCAGTTGTAGATATGGCCACGGTGGTGTATGTGATGTTGCCCCATGGCATTTGTGGGCGCCAAAGCTCTTTGCCATTCAAGTAGACGACGGCACCATCAACTCTACGTATGTTGAAATCTGTTTGAGATCAACATAGTGAAGAAAGTACGTTTTCTTGAGGTATGTCAGAACAGATTTTTACAGATTAAATCAAGTAGTCGCTGCATAAACCACATGCTCTTCTATGTTCATCATTTGTAGTTTCTAGTATTCATAGCAAGAAGAGCATTTAAAAATGGGTGTGGGACCCACCGACACTGAAGGTAGTGTTCACTTCTGTCTGGTTCAAGTTGAAGCTCTTGAAGAAGTATGATGTGACATTAGTGTTAGTGTAGAGCTGTAAAGTGGTACCGAATGTGTCCCATGTCTGGTTGTCAAAATTGAATCCAAGAGGACCACGCCCAGTTGGCCAGGCTGTTGATACTTTTCTGCAATTTTTCAGAAAGAATGGTTGTTACGCAGTCTGTCTACGGACAACTGACACAGTTAACAATTTCTGTGCCAATAATTAAAACGTTTTCAAGCACAATCTGGAGTTGAACCTACCCGCAGGAGTTTTATTACAATCATATTCTAGATTTCACGTATGCCTCGGGGATGACAAAAGGGTTGTTTATTCTCACCCTAAACGCCATTGCGGATTGAGCACATTCATGTTTCCGCCCTTGTCGTAATATGCCCAGCCACTCGAATTCCTAGGCCATGTCATCACTGGAATTGTGGCATTGATAAATGGGAGGCACTGGCCTTTGCTGCAAACTGTATTATTAGGGCAGTTTAGCTGGCCAAATCCATTGTCCACTAGTCCATCGCAATTGTCGTCAATTAAATTGCATCTGCGCGAAACCAAAAATGACTCGAGACGGTTTTAGATTTTTGACAGCAAATAGGCATGAAATGAAAAAAACAAATGCTTTATGAGAGAAAGCTGCTGTAGATTTTTCTCGTTGCTTCTAATTGAACAACGAGGCTGGAGCAATGGCTGCAATTGAAGGAATTACATGTTGTTTTCAACATTAGAGATTTCAGCCAAAGCAAGATGATATCATTTGTGGCAAAAACCAATCATCAATGGTGCTCCACAATGCCTAGATAAACTTCGTCAAACAGCAAGGAGTTTGTTCATCGCCATTTAGTTTTTAGAAATGACAGTAGCTCGAGCTGAAAAAAGTATATTTCTTGCAATTGCAAGCGAAAGTAAAAACATACATTTCATCATTAACAGGGGGAGCTGTGCACTGTTGGAAAAGACCATTAGTGCAAGTCTCAAGTCCAGCTCCACATGCAGTTTGACAAGGCCGCGTGAGCAGTTTGCCATCAGCTCCATCGTCCACAAGCCCTAAGAGAATTGCCAATCCCCAACCCCAAATATGAGCAATTTAATATACAGTTGCAGAGAACACGGTGTAAACTTGCGTTAAGTAAAATTTAAAATACAGTTTGCAGGATTTATAATTGGACTGACAATCTCACCATTTCCATCATTGTCAACTCCATCACATATCTCAGGAGAGCTAAGAGCTCCTGTGCATGAAACACTGTATCCCACGTAAACATAAACATAAAAGTGTTAGAAGGTGATTTGGACAATCTCAAAAATGAATGCTGCTTTTGTCATAGTCAGACCAGTCATGAAAAAAAAAGAAAAAAACAAGTAGTGTGCTAGTTACTCTTACTTGCGGATGCCCGATAACCTGAGATCGAAGGTAATAGCTCCTGCCCATGGGGCGCATGTGTGGACTTCTGCAGCTAATGTATTAACTCCTTCCAAAAGGTAGCTGGAGATGGCAGTCAACGGTATCGTGAAGTTTTTATAAGCACCATATGTTCCATCCGTGAGAGACTGAGAAAGCACAAGGATTCACAAGCAGGATAGTAGGTGAGGGACAAAATTCATGTGCTGGACATGATTCAAAACCAAAACCAGTTGCTACGACTTTACAGTCATTTTGCTTATATGAGAAGTACAATTCAATTCAAGTTCGTCTTGTGAATTTCAACTGGCATCCAGTAAAGTCGCGAATCTATAGGCTGACAAAGTATTGCCGCACACATACCATGGTAGTCTGTGTAATCGTTCCGTTGGGCATATTGGACCGCAGAATTTCTTTATTGTTCAGGTACAGCACAATACCATCATCAACGATTGTCTCGATCTGCAAAGTTGTGTAGCAGGCTGAGTTGATAAGAGTGAAGGTCTGGCGAAAATAATAAGCCAGTAATGAGGCTGTTTTAAGCCGAGTCTTAAGGAATGGATCCATCCCTGGCACCAAACAACACCTGGTTTGGTTACTTTTACATCCCATGGTTACTTGATTCAAAACAATCGAGTAGAATGTAGTCTCGTTTCGAACGTCATTTCAAAAATTACAAAGTGACTGGATGAAGAACGCAAAAGAAACGTACGACAGTGGTTAACCTAAACATCAAGGATATTTTGTTGTGATTCTTACAGCCGGTGTACCCCACTGGAGCGAAGCCCTGACTCCAACTGCTTATGTTGGTGCCAGGATTGTAGAAGAAAGGCCGAAGATCTCTACCGGATTCCTCATACTGCCACTTGCTTCCTCCCCATATGAAGCTACATTGGCTGTGTCCAAAGCATTGTTAAACAAACGGAATGTTAAAACAAGTTTTTTTTTGTTAAAATCTACATCCTGCCTAAACTGTTTAGTCACCATGGGGTATCGCAGACCACAGAAATTGACCTGTGAAAAGCTGTGTAATTCTATTTCTGAATATTTGAAACTTGACCACTGTATGCAGTCATTCGCCTTTATCAATATTGTTCTTTCCAATAAGCATTCAACAAAAAACCTCCAAACTTTTCTCTTCCATGGAACACTGTAGAACAAGGTAAAAGAAGCGAGCGATGCATAAAGCAATCCTGCCAATCCCCACAAAGGTCCTGCGACAGTAAAAAAAGGAAAAGAAAAAAATGAGATGCAACATGGGAGCAGAATGCAGTCTTACGATGTTTGAACACATGTAGCGGGTCCTGGAACTCCAATAATGGTGGTTGATTCCGTCCAAACTAGTCCCAGGACAACCTCTAGGGAAGATGTTTGAGTCGTTTGATTGCAAACATAGGAATACTGGGCATTTGATGTCGTATTGGAAAGCACCGTGGTCCCAGGGCACTGACTGTATGTTCCCGAGAAAAAAGAAAGTAGCAAAAGCAAGTCAGGACAGAGCACAAGTTTAAAAGCAAGATTTAAGAGTTTTGTCCTAAGAAACCACTTTAAAAACAGACCTTCGTGTGAATGGAAATTCAAGAAAAAAAAGGGATCTTTATTGCTTAAAGCATGTGATGCTGATTATGTGATTCAACACTCAGATGGAACCAAGATTGATGAAGAGGGAAGAGGGGAGAGGGAAAACTAACCTGTAAAAGACACTGCTTGAGCTAGGAACCCCCCATTGGTTGGTATCTGTTCGTGGAAATCGTAAAGTGAGGCCCTGTCCACATCCTCCTACATCTCTGTAACTTAATGTAAATCGAGTTGGAAAAAATGAAGAAGCATTTCTTGGTGGAATGAAAGTTATTTCGTACGTGTCGTTGCCCAATAGAACCGCCGAATAATCACGGAAAAAGGGTGGCATGGAACTCATTTTGTTGAGATTTCCATTGAGAACCATAACTTGACCGTCGCTGACTCGAAGGATCTGGAGGGAACTGCATTTTTTACAAACAGACAAGTTGTGAAAAGGTAAGGTTAGCATTTCGTCGTTGAGCAAAATAAAATTTTGCAGCAAATTTTTGAAACTTTTGGAATTCGAGAAGATCATCGTCCAGCTTCAAACATTTCAACATTCAAAAAGAAACAGACACCGATATTCAAAATCTGAGGCTCATAAACACTTCAATAAACGAAATGATAAGTTAAAACGGTCATTCAGGGATACTGAAGAAATTACCTGAAATCCCCACGAGTAAAATTAATATTTGCATTGGTTACAGTAAATCCAGGCTCGGGATACACTATCCTGATTCCCCTATAGCATACTCCAGGACATTTATACATATTCAGTGAAGGAGTGGGAGTACATCCTGACGTATTTGCCGGCAAAATTTTCGAATTGTTTACAACAATATAGCCCGGAGAACCGACAACACTTCCGTCTAAGTCTCGAAGAGTATAAAACTGAGACTGTTCTCCTCCGTCTGATATCGTACCCCATGGCTGCAATCCAAATTTGAATACAAAATGAAATGAGAAGGGAGAGAGAAAAGGAATGAGAGTTGATATCGGGTTTCAGACAGAAACGGATTAAAAGTGGATACTTTTTCCTCAAATAAGAATGGACGGGATGGTGTAAAAAGACAAGTGAACTCACCCAGTATTGATATAATTGAGGAGGCGTCCACACAGTGTTGGAATTGTTTGAAAATTTTAGGCTCTGCGATGAAGGAATTGAAATGAGTTAAGATATTGTTACCACAAAACTGGCAGTGAAGTGAGCAAAAATTCAATATGGGTGTCATAAATCAAATTCTAGTGCATATATAGAACTGTGTAGGAGACAAAAAAACTCACCGAGATTGAATGAGCTGGGTTCCAATAGTCAGAAAAACCGATAGTAGAGATTGCACTTGCAGTCCTACAAGTTCCATCATAGTTACTAAAACTGCAAAACAGAAAATCCCACCGGTGTAAAACGTAAACAGTCAATTACCTAAAAGGAAACGACACAGCAACTGCAAAACAATCAAAATACACAGCCCATACATTTTATAACAATAAAGAATTTATCAGTTTAAATGTGAAATTAGAATGTCTACAAACATCATTTTACCGTGCTTTTTGGCCCAAAAAAGCAACAGCATTACTAATATCAACTCTAATAGCGATGGGCGGTGAAGAGTCTGCGTTGACTCAACCCATTTAAACAAAAATGGAATCTTACGTTACGTTTTGGATCGAATTGGGTGGAGCTCCATCGAAATCACGGCTTTGATCCAATATAACTCCAAAGGTTGGGGCAGTCCGAGGGACCATACCGGTGGACCGGCCTTGAGCGCCCCAAGTAAGGGGCATCCTGGATTATTTCAAAAACAAAAAAAGAATACACAGAAAAGAAATGTATATCTGTTTGGTGTGTTTATTGGCCACATTCAAAAATGAGCTGTGACAGTATATGATCAAACGAGGGCAGGTGAAATGTATACCGTGTATCTTTCTCACTCGCTTTCCCCACTTTCTCCCTCTCCCTCCCCCTCTCCCCCTCCTCTCTCTTGCCCTCCTCACTCTCGCCCTCCTCTCTCTCCCTCTCCCTCTCCCTCCCCCTTTCCCTCCCCTTCTCCCTCTCCCTTTCCCTCGCCCTCTTTATGGTCTCTCACATGCATCCAGCGATTGGTCTACAAGGCGCCGAGAAGTCGTTCCTCCAACACTCCCTCGGATTCCCGTAGTTTGCCGTGAGAGCAGTAATGCTGGAGTCCTTTATGACCACCATCTGGTCTTGGTTCAGAAAGATGCCGAAACCGTTGTCAGCAAAGGCACTGTTGGTCACGATAAAGTTCTCCGTGTTGTGGACGAACATTCTGAGGAGCGTTTACGGAAACAGTCGTTAGTTACGGAAGCCGTTTTATGCGGGGAAGTGGATGGATTTTGTTCTGGTTCGCGGAAGGGATTGAAATAGAGCTGGAAGTTTGAGAAATGCAGTAAAACTGGAAGGTAAAGCTGGAAGGGATGGAGGGAGGGAGGGAGGGAGGGAGGGAAGACATACCCCATTTGGGCATTTTTGTACACGGTCAGTTTATCAAGAACCGATACTGGTCCAGTCATCTGGTCAGAAAAAGATCATAACAAAGGACAAAAATATGTGAGTGTCTCATAGCTTTTTTAATTGAAGCAGTCATCAGGGAGTAATTTTTTCTCCTTGGGCAAATTTTGAAGAGCAGTCAATCAAAATAAATGACATTTCAACCTCTTCCTAATTTTATCATATACTAGCTCTATAATCACAGCAAAAGGGCTAGAACCACGGAAATAAAACAGTTTGATTCACAGAAAAAGGGCCTCTAGAATCGAAAGGGAAAAGGAGCGAGAAACGCCAAAAAAAGAGATAAAGTTGTACCATATTATTTGGAAATCTTGGCCGTGTGCCAAACGGATATGTTCGAATACCGACTCCATCATTCGAATGTGCGACATTTCCGGTAAATTGTCCAAAGGGTCGACTGTTTGGATTGGTTCTATCGATTATTGGGATAGTGAGAGACATACCACGAACTGCTGTTCGAAGCTCAAACCAAAACCTGGACATTAGTTGAAAAGTGAGGGAAGGGGAAGTAAATTTTAGTATTCGAAGCATCTGGGAAAGCAATATGAGAAGAAATGCGAGTCGCAGAGAAGTCGCCATTGGTTTTTCGGAGCTAGATAAGCTTAATCTGTTTTGCATAAATCATGGGTTTATGTGGGTTTGGGACGATATCACAATTTTCAAAATTTCTACCACAACCAACAATGTAAAGTGTATACGAATACCCCACAAGAGTGATGCGTTGAAGAAACGATACATGTCATATATTGTTTGGAAAATACGGAATACTGAAAAGGGGAATGGCTCAAAACTTGCAAACCGAGAAATGCCAAGAGTACCTACCCATTTGCTAGGGATCCAGCAGCCACGTTATTTATGTAATGATTTTTAGGATTGGCGATCCAAAAGGTGGATGGTTGGTCATCAGTTTCGTCGTTCATCATAATCCCCGAGGTATTAGGGATCTTCTTAATCGCTACAAAAAGGGAGGAAAAGAAAAGGCAAAAATATTTCGAGTTAGTTCAAGTCAACTCGTAAACGACGGTCACTTTGTTACGTTTCTTATCTGATATCCGGAACATCAAAAATCTGTAAATGCAAGTAAATGTGACTTACCAGGATTTGTAAGGATCCCAAGATTGTTAATGAAAGTGTTGTCCTCTTCTCCTCCTTCCTCTGTCATAAAGCAGTGCCCACTGGTGTTGTACGCCACATTACTATCCACAGTAATATTATGGGAGCTGTGAACCACCACACATCGCTGTAGAAAATAACCTCTCACACAAAAAAATAGATGACATTAAAAAGTCAACAACATCAAGATAGTCTCAATTCGGGCTCCATGTGACGACAACATTCACCTTCACATCCAAATTGGATTTCCAAGAAGTCGAAGAATTGTATTTCCGCATACTGCGGTTAACGTTAATTTTAATCTTTCTATGATGAACTGAACTGATATTAACATCCACATGATAACCGTATTAAAATTGTGAACAAACAGACGGTCAGCAATTACTGTAGCAACAGCATCAATACCGGCATTGGTACCAAAACGGAAATGGGCATATATAAGGATATAAATAGAAAATCCGGAGAAATTACTGAGCCAAAACAGACATGTTAAGAAACATTGTAAAACGTTTTACTGCAGTAAATCACCGACAACCAGGAACTCTAATCCGATTGTTTTTCTGATCTGAACCTGCCCAGCTTCCTTTCCTGTGAAAGATAAAGTAAAATTTTATATTGTATGTTAATTTTCCATAATCAAGCTCATGTTTCTGAGGGAAAAATAATCACCTGTTTACTGTCCCGCATCACATTTTTCCGACAAACTGTCCCCAAAACGGAGCCCACCACATGGAAATGGATGTTATATCTTCCCAAGGTGCCTTGCTGTCCCATCTTCACAAACTCCACTCCTTCGATAAACTGAGGAATTCGAGTCATAAAAACGATGAAATGTCCACCTGCAAAAGAGCCAAACAAAAACAAAAAGTCATAGAAAAGAGTTCAAACAAGTTAAAAAAGTTTTACAAAACCATCCAAAAACCTCAACTAAAAACTTAAACTTATCCATAAACTCCCCGTCTCCCCACAAAGCGTCTCCATAACAAACGTAGAGTTTGTAAGAGAAAACAGAATATTGTGGAAGGCTCCTGGAAGCTACTGTACCTTCCAAAAGGTACGGTTCCGGTTCATCTGTTCCAGTAATGACGATATTTCTTGTGAGAAGTGCCACCTCAGCACACTGATCTATGTAACCTCCGAATCCGTTCGACAGACTGTTGGGTTCTCCGTAATGCATGTACTGCAAGGGCGAATCCAGAGAAATCACGGAACCAGTTTTGTTCTGGAAGACTGAATCATTCCCAACGAAAACCATGTGACCAATCAGTAAACCATTTCCCATAATGACATGTCCAGTTAAAAACTTCCTCCCTTCTCTAACATTTCTTAACCTGGCCAACCATTTCCTAAACCTTTTTCTACTTATTTCCGACCATGTCAAGCCTTTCCGACCATTCCTCTCATTTCCCAACCCTTTCCCAACCTTTCTCCTAAACTTTTTCAATTCATCACGATTCTACACTATGCAAAACTTCACAATTTTTTTACTCAATTGTAAACAATGTTTTACCTCCAGTAATAGTGAAAACTTCGGCCTGTTTTCTGTCGTAGTCAGTCGAAGTAATCACAATTTTTCCTCCCACGGGCCAACTTCCGACAACATTGGAACTGACATAGATACTCGAATCGCCCTTTTTGGCCGTACGACCGAGTTTGACCCACGAGGGAGTATCGGGGGGACCAGGGAGGCCATGAAGATGGACTTGTCCTCCCACCTGTGGGATACGAAAGAATTTAGTTACAATTTGGCAATTTGAGTCGAGAAATTTCACGACTCGAAGCTTCAAGGGTTAGAGGATTCGAGGGTTGGAACATTTGACAAATTGGATATTAGAAAATAAACAAGTTTATTACGACAACACAACAAGAATAACAACGACAAAGACAACGACCAAAATCATTACCACCACGACTTACCACAACTATAACCACAACCACAAACACAAAAAACAACCAACGAAAAGAGCAAATCAAACAAAAAACAACAACATTTAAAAACCACCAGAATAACATCAACAACGACATTAAAAAGCCAAAAGAACAACAAGAACAACAGCAAAACCATCGGAAAAACAACAAGAACAACGGCAACAAACCACAATAAGCAACAACAAAAAACAACGACAAACATCAACAAAGAAATTGACTAACAAAATCTTCATATTAAAAAAAAAAAAATCCCACATACCACAGCAAAAACTTTGTGTCCGAGATTCCTCGGATAGAGAGGCTCGGCGGGCGCGAAGCTGGTGAAGCCGTAATTGGCGCGATTGTTGCGATTGGGTGTGAGCTCAAACGTGATCTTCTGACCAAACTGCTGAGCTGGCGTTCCCACCGACAGCTGGCCCTCCACCACGATGAAGTGCGCCTTCACCAAAATAACCGGGAGGGAGGGATGGTCCAGGACCCTGCGGGGGAGGAGAGAGAGGGGGAGGGAGAGAGAGAGTGTGTGTGTGTAAGAGAGAGAGAGATAGGGAGAGCAAGAGAGAAAAATACATCTGTAAGAGTCATGGATACAATGGGAGAGAGTGAGAGAGAGGTAGGCGGGGAGAGTGGGAGAGAGAGGAAAAGAGGGAGAGGGAGAGGGAGAGGGAGAGGAAGAGAGGAAGAACACAAGTGAGAAAAGCGGAAAGAGGGACGAGAGAGAGAGAAAGAGAGAGAAAGAAAGAGAGAGAGAGAGAGAGTACTTGAGAAATCCCTTGATCTGCAGCAGAGCCAGGTTGACAGCTGGCACGTCCAGCAGCACGAGGCGGCCACATGGCACCGTGGCGTTGGCCCAATCAGAGATTCCGGGGAGGCCCGGGACAACGCCGGAGGGCCACGTGGCAGGATTGCTCCACAGATCAAAGCCTGGGGGGGGGAGAGAGGGAGGAGAGCGGAGAATGAGAGTGAGGCAGAGAGAGAAAAGAAAAGAAAAAGTTCGAGACGCGAAAGTACACGGCAGAGTTATTTCCCAGCCGTACATTTCCCGAAAAAAATCTAAATTTTGGAGATTGATTTTGCACTGCTATCCCCGAGTCAGAAAACGACAAAAATGAAGCCAGAAAAGCCGAAAAGACAAAAACCCAAAAATATGACGTGTCAGAAACCCCACCGCTCGTATCTGGGGGAGCGATGGTTTTCGGCTCCTGAGGAGGAGGATAGGAGAAGGTACTGTTAGTGAGAGGGGGGGGAGGAGCCGTACAGGTGCAAGTACCACCTCCTGGTTCCACAATGGTGTGACACGTGTCAGCATTTTAAAAAAAAGGGGCAAAATGAATAGGTTAACTTCTTACAGCGGGTAGTAGTAGACAAGCTAAGCTTACCAGGGAGGTCGAGCTGGTAAGGGAAGGGAGGACTGAGGGAGGGAGGGGAAGGAGGAGGAGAAGAGGGAGGAGAGGGAGAAGGTGGAGAGGGAGGGGAAAGCGGAGGGAGTGGTGTAGGGTCGTCCAGAAAAGGACAAGGAGACGTGAATACGTCAGTGGCAAGAGCGGGAGCTGCTGTGACAGTTGCGTACTGCCACGTGGCGACCGTAAAAACGGCTAGAAGCCATGGCGCACGCGTGAGGATATAACACGTGGCCATTGTCTCCTCGTATCGATTCAGCCGTCGGAGAGTACAAAATCTGTGGCCGCGGGCTCTTTATAGAAAGACGGTTGGAGGATTTGTCGGTGGTTTTGTCATTTTGTAGCGTTTGGCTGGTGGTTCGAGAAGGCCAGAAAAACAGATCTTGTCGGCAAGATTGTAGGCTTTGTCCGCAAGGGCTGCAAGAGATCTTGTCGTCACACGCTGTACGGGATCGGATTCGGACTTTTAGAGTAATAGTTACGCCTGTAGGGATGACAGCTAGGCCAATTTTAGGACAGAAGCGAACAAAATGTCGGGCGGCTGTTTGGTCGTTCACTATTGGGAGACAGGATTTGGTTTTCGATTGATCGTACGAGTAAGGTTGGGTTCCAGGAAGTTTATAAACGTGAAGTTCGAAACTGATATTTTGCAAACGAAAAGCTTGGGTCAGCCACGTCACCTTCACCTGACACATGGTGGTACTTAAATGCCCAAGACGTGTACAAATCTCGGGGGAAAATCTGTTAACGCAACTTCCTGGTTCGGCCCATATGATGAGCTGGATGCAATTATTTGAAATGGCTTTTGACGGGTGAGGTACGGATGAGTACAGTATGTACACTGCACGTCGTTATGAGAATTTCTAACACAAATTCGGCCGCGACTTTTTCTGCCCGAAATTCAGAAAGTACACCGCCCATCGTTATTGGCGTTGAGGATGAAAAGTTACAATTAGCAATACTACTTTAGGGTAATGAGTCGTGGCAGATACTTAGTACACGTCCTGAAATGGTGTTCTTAACACTCTTTTAAAATTTTTGGCCAAAAAAAGTCGCTACACCTTGAATCGTTATTACCGTAAAGAAATTATTAGTGTAAAGAAAGAATTAGCGTCATTCATTCTAATTTAGTGTAAGGAGACGTGGCAGCTTACTATCCACGTCCTTAAATAGTGTCATTTATTATATTTAATGTATCAATGTCAAACTTTTGGGGTGCCGATATAGCGTACATAAGGCTAATAACGATTCACGGTGTACTGAACACCGCGCATCGTTATTAGTGTCAAAGTCACTAATTTGGGTTCTTAAAATTTTGACTTTTTTCCTCAAATAGGATACATGATTTTAATTTTTCCTTGACGTTAATTGAGGTACCGTACAAAATAGCGTAAAGAACTAAAGTTCAATAAGATCTAAATAGCGTGGTGTACGGTCGATGTCAGACCGTACATAAATGTACCTTTTCAAGTGAAAATTTTACAAAAAATGAATTAAATCGGACTCGTACGCATAAGAACGTGCGCTAAAAAATCGGGATTGGTCTTACACGTAAATTAGTCTGACATGTACGGAAATTTAAATTTCACTACGGTGTACGATTTTTTATATTTTGTACGGATACATATAATAGTGTATATAATCGTACAGAAAAAATTCCAATTTTGATGCTCCAAATATGCGTTAACACTGAAATTAGAATAAACCTCTTTTTTTTTAGTTTTCAAATTCTTAATTAGCGTCAATGACGGTATATTTACTTACACACTATTTAAACTTTGACACTAATAACGATGCGCGGTGTAGTTGTCAGAAATTGTACATTTGAAGTACATTTTCGTACAAGCTACGTACCTTTAAGTTTAGATTTGACGGTCAATCCGTCAAACAACTTTGACTGGCGAAATTTTGTAACGGCGGTTAAAAAAGTGTCCCGGTTGCGAACGTCGACCGTCATAAAAAAAAAACAATTCACACGGCCGGCGCAAGTTTACTGTAACAGAACTGCGGCAACCACATATAAAAAAAAATGGTTGCGCGCAGGTACACCGCGCATCGTTATTAGTGTCAAAGTTTAAATAGTGTTTAAGTAAACATACCGTCATTGACGCTAATTAATAATTTGAAAATTAAAAAAAAAAAGGTTTATTCTAATTTCAGTGTTAACGCTAATTTGGAACAGCAAAAATGGAAAATTTTCTGTACGATTATATACATTATTATATGTATCCGTACAAAATATAAAAAATCGTACATCGTAGTGAAATTTAAATATCCGTACATGTCAGACTTTTTACATGTCAGACCAATCCCGTTTTTTTAGCGCACGTTCCTATGCGAACGCGTCCGATTTAATTAACTTTTGGTAAAGTTTTCAACTAAAAAGGTACATTTATGTACGGTCTGACATCGACCGTACACCACACTATTTACATATTAATGTACTTTCGTTCTATACGCTAATTTGTACGAAACCTCAATTAACGTCAAGGAAAAATTAAAATCATGTATACTATTTTTGGAAAAAAATCAAAATTTTGAGAACCCAAATTAGTGACCTTGACACTAATAACGATGCGCGGTGTACCTGCGCGAAGCAAAAATCGTCTCTGCGATTAGCAATTCCCATAAATTATTAGCTTAAAGAAAATATTAGCGTCATTCATTTTAATTTAGTTCCAAGAGAAGTGGCAGATTCTGGTCCACGCTTAATTTAATATATTTAAGGTATAAAATGTCAAAATTTTGGGGAGCCGATATAGCATACATAAGGCTAATAACGATTCACGATGTAGTGTTACTAGTGTTGGGTATCGAGGACCTATTGCCGATATTCGATATATATCGAATTTTAGGTACCCGATAATCGAAATATAGAGACCATGTACGGAGAAGCTAAATATCCAAATTTTATTTTTTTTCCAGGATTTTTGTTTTCAAAAAGCCCCCCCCCCCCCCCCCCCCCCCCCCCCCCCCCCCCCCCCCCCCCGGGGCGGGCCCTCAGGGGGGGGGGGGGGGTCCGTACCATTTTTCGTACGGTTTACCGTACTTTCCCTGTACGGTATATGTACAAACACCCGTTTTTTGCGATATATAACGAGATAATTTATGTTGGTCGAGATACGATATATTGAGGAATTTGCTCGATCGATATTCGATATATCGAATATCAAAATTATCGCGATATGAAACTACCCGATATCCAACACTAAGTGTTACTAATTGCGATACACAGTGTACTGTTCCACCACCAATACAGTAGAGTACCGTATTGTACTCTCGTTACGGATAATTAGGAATTAGTACCGCACATCGTTAATAGTGTTAATAACACTAATTTGGTCGCGACTTTTTCTGGCCAAAAATAACAAAATAGAGTTAACAATATTATCTAGGGGCGTGAACTACAATCTGCCACGTCTCCTTGCACTAAAACAGTATTGTTAACTCAACTTTCACATTAACACTAATAAATCTCTAATGCTAATAACGATGAGCGGTGTACTAATTACTCTATTAAAGTTATAGCGCGCTACGCCTATTTTACACCTTTTTGTAGTGTTGTGTTTTGGTTAAAAAATTATCACGATAACACTGATACCGTTAGTTATCGGTTATCGAACGGTCAGAGGTCCCGATGTATCGGTCAGAAACCAACAAATTCCATATCGGCGATAAATTTTAAAAAATATAGTATGCATACAATAGTACTATATAACATACTGTATTATATTATTTTTTTTATATAACGTGGTATGCCGTATAATGCATCTATTCCGTATATGTTTAACTAAAATCTATTACGGACAACGCAACACATAAACGTCAATAAATTTGAAACAATACTTTATAGTTTTATAACTATAGTATTGAAACGAACAAATTAAATTACATTGTAAAATTTTAAATCAAACTTTTTTCGAAATACATACGTACAGACGAACAGATCAGACGAAGCACATATGTCAAACTGCCGCCATTTACTAAAGCCTACTGCCACCATATTTTGACGATTCAGAAGCACTTATTTGAAGAAATATTAGTTTTTTATAAAAGAGTAAAGATATATATTAATTCATTGCGGTTTTTTACCGAAATCGGGGGAAGGGGGTCAGCGGCGCATTCAAGGAATAACACGTACAGTTGAGTGTACTTGTCATACATTTATCTGTACGGTCCGTACAAATAATGCCGGTAGTTATCGATATTGGTGTTATCCCCAATAATAACCAATAAATATCAATTAGTTATCGGCAATAACACCGATAACAATATATCGTACCAATATATCAATTATCAGTTATCGACAAATCCTTACAGATACACAACACTACACCGCGAATCGTTATTAGTGTCAACAACTCTAATCTGGGTTATTTAAATTTTGTTTTTTTTCCTCAAAACGGATACATGATTTTAATTTTTCCTTTACGTTAATTAAGGTACCGTACAGAATAGCGTAGAAAACATAAGTCCAATAAGATTTAAATAGTGTGGTGTACGGTCGATGTCAAACCGTACATAAATGTACATTTTCAAGTGAAAAATTTACAAAAATTGAATTAAATCATACGCGTACGCATAAGAACGTGCGCTAAAAAAACGTGATTAGTCTGACACGTAAATTAGTATGAGATGTACGGATATTTAATTTTCACGAAGGCGTACGATTTCTAATATTTTGTACGGATACATATATCAATGTATATAATTGTACGGCGGATATTCCAATTTTGCTGTTCCTAAATTATCATACTGCCGAAATTAGAATACGCCTTTTTTTTTAAGAAATTTCAAATTCTGAATTAGCATTAATTACGGTAAAATTTCTTCAACACTATTTAAACTTTGACACTAATAATGATTCGCGATGTAGCTTTTTGTTCGTAGAATATGGCAAAAAGAATGTTTATTTTTATTTGTGTATGCTAGACATGTACAGACGATCTTAGTGGTTTAATGTACTTTGTGGTATGTCCCCATGTGCATAAGTAAAGGTTTTCTTCTATCATTTTATTGTAAAACTTAGCGTCGTACTGCCTAAGTTGCAACCATACGAAGGAATCGCAAATTTGTAGAGTACAATTTGCGTCATCCTCGAATTTAGGATGTACGCAAATTTATCATCTTGTATTTTTTCGACCCACTTCCACGACAAAAAATGTCATCTTAAAACTTATGTTTAAAACACATGCGCGATGTGTTTTAAAAATAGGTTTTCTCGATAAACAATTAGGAACATATATTCACACGTGCCGTAGTTTTTTAAAATTTGTATACGATTTCCAAGGACAAATAAAAATACATAATTCGCTATATTTTGTCCTTTTGCGATTAAATACAACGAAACAAAGTACACAATTTGTTTGGATTTGTCCATTTTCGTCCAATACGGATTTTGTTTTGCAGGGATCTCGAAATTACGATGCCATTTGACGTCGACCGGACAGGAGACGCAAAGGCAAAGCGCACCTTCTTAAACCGTGAAATGGCACAAGCTGGAATGCGATACGTCTACAATGTCACGGTAAGACATGCGACGTCACAAACAGTTCCAAAAAATAAGTGCGACAACAGATTGTAGACGTTGACAGCCGTCACAGGTATTGTCGACGTATACAATCGTCCCAAATGTAAGTTACGATTACGTTTTTACGCATAGGGACACTTGAAAACCGGGTCCGGCGGATCCGCGCTAAAAGACAAAGTAAGTTCGCTAAGTTACAAGTACATGGGGACATACCCTTACTTAAGTTTTCTTGAAAACATAAAATGTAGAGTGGCTAAGGGCGTCTGCCCATGTGTTAAAGTAAGGGTTTTTTCCGTCGTTTACACATAAAATTGGACTTCCAACGAGAAAATATTACGTCGTACGAAAAATGGCAAAAATACAAGTACATTTTGCGTCATCTCGGAACTTGAAAGGCACGGTAACTTGGAGTTAATATCATCGCGACCCACTTCCAGCTCATCTTCACACTTGCACTGGAATCAAATCGCAACCTGATTTTAATAAAAATATTACCCTATTGACGAATAAAAAACCGGGATTGCACGCGTCGAACGTTTTCAAAAAATTTGAGAGACGGAGAGTACATTCTATTTTTTCCCCTGCTCGTCACGCGCATGTACGTACGAAAATGATGAGAATTTACGGAAAAAATATCGTTGGGGTCTCGGACCTCCACTTTCATTCATGGGTCCCTTGCAAAATTTTACGTTGACCTCGTCTCTCCCATTGTTTCTCACACGACCCCTCCTCTTTCTCTCTTATTTACACGAGATGCAGAAATAATAGTATCAAATGAAATTTAGTTTTCTTTTTTTTTAATATTTTTGGTCTAAGTTTGATGGTATATCGAATGATAAAAGATAAGAAAATGAAGTCGAGAAGCCATGGCGGAAAATCTACGTAATGATGACGTCACATGGTACACCGCCAATCGCTGTTAGAGTAAAGGAATAAATAGCGTAAAAAAAAAATGAGTGTTATTAACACTAATAGGGAATTTTTTTTTTTAAATATATATATATATACTAATTAATCCCTAACTGTAATTTGGATTGTCCTGAATAATAAATAGCCGCCCTTTTGATGTCTACAGTAATATGTGTATCCGTACAAAATCTGACAATTCGTACGCCGTCGCGCTGTTCACACGGTCGACGGACGAACATATGAGAACGTGATTTTTGTCAACGAGTTTGCATCTCTTTCTTCCAGTGCACATTCACATGTGTGCGCAATAATGTTAAGTGTCTTTTTATGCCTTTGTAATTAAAAAAGTACCACTTCGTACGGAAATATTATCTCCGTATGCCACACTATTTCCATCGAAGTGTACTTTCATTATTAACGCTAATTGAAAAAAAAACCTAATTAGAATAATGGAAAAAATATAATTATGGATTGTATCTCGGGTTTCTTTTTTTTTTAAAAGGGCACCGAATTGGCGTTATATACTCTAATAACGATTGACGGTGTAGCATGACTTCGCTATGTCACAAAACCCTAAACATCTACAACGTCACAAAAACTTTGACGTCAACAACCGTCGCCGTTTTTGTAGACGTCACCAATTTTAGGAAGTTTCGTAGTTTCGTAGTGTCGTTTCGTTGACTGTCGCACATGTTGTAGACGTCTACAATTGTCACATGTTTGAAGTAATGAAGGCGCAAGTAATGATTGACATAGGCACACTTTGAAAAGTACACCGTAAAATCTGCCCTAAAATCCAAAGTAACGTTTCAAAATTTCGGTTACATGGGCACACGCCCTAATTATGTGAAGTTTGACTTCGCCGAAACGTTTTATGATGTGTGCAGTAAGGACGCGTGCCGTATTGCCGTGCCAAAACAAACACGGAAAATGTTGGACGAACCAGGAAAATAAACCGGTTACGGTTTGACGCGTGGCTAACTACGTGAAACGTAAAAAGGCGTGAAAGCGGCAGCAAGTCCTTTGACAGGGTGACGCTTCCGAATGTCGAGGAGGCTCCTGCTGCGCTCGGATGCTCACGGGATCACGAGCCAGATCTACCGGAGATTAGATTCTATTCGACTGGATGCCGAATTTCAGCGTTGATTTCCGTTGAATATTGTCCAGAAAATCTATGAGAGGATTTCAGGTTTGTCTTGATCGGATTCCGGTGTTCTGCATCGTCTAGAAGACTGACCTACGTGGTCAATGAAAGTGGTGATTCACTAGAGCGTCATTGGTCCACGCAGAAAAGCTCTAAAACCCATTTTTATTTTGCGACCCATACAATATGGGTCTTAAGCATAGTTGTTCACGGCGTTTCGTGCGAACGATTTAATCGCGACGAATTATACGTAACAAACGCATTGAACCTTTTGAAAAAATCGTTAAAATCGTTAATGAATTTTCCTCCGTACAATTCCGTACATGTAAAAGAAATTGAGTTTAACATATAACGCAGTTTGTACATTGTCCGTACAGTTCCCGTCTCCTTTCGTCATATTCCGTACAATTTTGTTACAATTCCGTACGTTTCCCGTTAAATTTCTGTTCAGTTTACCGGACAGAAAGTACTACGAAGTGCAACGTATCTTTTAGTCAAATTTCGTACTTTTTTGGTACAAAACCGTACAATTACTGTGAATACCGTACAGTTTCTGTAAATTATCCGTTCAGTTTACCGGACAGAAAGTACATCGCGTTTTTTTCCGATTTATTCAAAAGTCACGAATTATACGTTTTAATCGTAAAAAAGGAAAAAATCGCGCGATTTGAACAACTATGGTCTTAAGGTGATATTGAATGTTTTACATACAATATGCATATTGTATGGGCCTACTTTCACCTACTTTTGAACTATGCTACAGACACTGCGGACATCAAAACGATTTGTTGCGGACACCAACCTCCAGACCCTGTTTTGTCTTATTTGTGTTAGGGGAAAAGTTTAGTGTTGTGTATCGATAACCATTTGCCAATAACCGATGTGTACCTTTGTACCTTTTGATTAATGGTTAGTCGATGTATTAGCTCGATGTATTGGTGAAGGAACTATCGCGATGTAATTCCAATGTATCGGGATGTATTGCCGATAAATATAGATAGAAATATCGGGTCCAGCTCCATACTCTTGTACGGTATGGATTGTGATAAAAAATCCAAAAGCACGCGACCCCCCCGGTCACAATATCTCCGTACTCCATTAGTAATTTATTTCCGTGCCATAATTACATGTTTTTTATAAGGATAATTGGCCCCAACCGACAATTATATGTGGTAAATTTGAAATTTGGTTTGTTTCGGAGCGATATATCCCGACCCATCATAGTTCGACAATAAATATTATCGGCTATCGAATTTATCGCGATTAAAAATACCCTAATTCACAATACTAGAAAACCCCCATTTGATCATTATTTGAATATGTTACAGTGTCATATATATGCACTTTTAAAAAAGCAATTAACGTTTCAAGTAGGATGCATAGAGTCTCACTACAACTTAAAACATTAAAATAAGTTCCCAAGAATATATCCCCTGTAATAATTTGTTTGACGAGTAATATTTAATGTCGCTAGTTTAGAGGCTTGCCCAACATTGACAGTGTTCGAAATGACAAAGTTTGGTGGTTAAAATGTATAGACCCATAGAAGTAGGGTTGGGCTCCACTAAATCTTTTATTGAGCAGAAAAACCATGGTGATTATACTATAAGAAAGTTAACATTTTTTTTTTCATAAATGCCACATGGCTTGTTCAAATATAAAAGAAAAAAGAGCAATTGAAATATTGGAACATGCGAAAAAAAATGTATGCTTACAAAAAAATATTTTTTTTGGCAATAACTCCAAACTTGAAGACAAACAAGACAACTTTTTTTTTCTTACGACTCGACATTCAGTTGTAACTCCACTGCCATAGGTCGTCATTCGGCGAACCAATTGAATACGCCTACGTGCTTCCGTTGTATTAAGGGTTAAACCTACCTAAATTTTAGAGCTAATTTTATAAGACGTGTCCCCGAATCTACGTATCCCAACGTGATTTTGCACAACAATAAATAATATTTTTTGTGAGTTTAATTGTAAGCTATCGAATTTTTTTTTCAAGCCATTCTCAAAAATGTTACAGAGAGTCAAAGGTTTATAAATAAGACAACAAAAAATTAGATTGACCAATCGTGAGTTCAACTCCAACAATCATAAGGATCTACGCACAATTTTCTTTGCTATCCAAACTATAAGCCATATTAACATTGGTTTTTACTTAGCGTTGTCGATCTATCAAATAAATCCCCTATATTGATTGCCTTTGCAAAATTTATATGAGATTTTTCAAATTGAGCAACAAGACATGTTGAGTCTTTCGTTTAAAGATCTCCGTTAGAGGCTTTGTTACTTAACCAGACAAGTTGTTGAATATAACGATTGTCGACTTGATATAAAATGTTACACCGTGTTAAATGTAAAAACTTCAATCATTTGAGGATTTGGTTTATGATGTCTAAGATGACATTAACAACGAGTCTAGTGGTTTGTGAATCGAAGATATAAGTGTATATAACAATTATATTCAAAATTTGTAGGTGTATTTAAAATCATCTTTATTTAATTACATCAATCATAATATCCTTTCTAAAACCTCGTTCGTAAACACGCGAAAAACAAGTCACAATAATAATGTTTTAGGTTTAAGGCTAAACAAAGCGATTAAAGGTGTAGAACACCACCATCGTTTTAAAACATGTGTTTTACAATATGTTTCAATATTGCTAACAATTGTTTTAATGTAATCGCCCATATTATATGCGTGTTGATTATGCACACACCATATTTATGCACAGACACGTCACCTCTAACCTCTATATTTTGACGTGATAATACGACACTTTCAAGATACATAAAAAACAGTGGGGACACAAATTCCTCTATATTTTGGCGTGATAATACGCCACTTTCAAGATACATAAAGACATCGGGGTTACAAATTTAACGGGAAAGGACGGGCAAGAGTAAGCTAATTATTATTATGTAACATTATATGGGACGTACCACATGGGATCTTTTAATTATATATCTTTTATTTTTTGGCTGTTGGATTTGTAAAACCTACAATCACTATTTAGAAAAACTTTAATCCCTTTGAAACCCCACAAAAAAACTTTATTTTTCAAAAACCTTTCACCATTTTGATGCCCATTTTATTATGTCTATTGATACATAATCACAGATCCCAACCATACATAATAAATTATTGAACATATTTTGGGTAAACCACGGTGGACTCTACGCTAATTTATTTTATAGTAAAGTAGATTATTGTTTTTCCCACAATATGGCACAAGTTCCTTTTTTTGTTTGTGTTTGCAACTACAACGCGAATCGTTAGCAGTGTCAAAGTCACTAATTAAGGTTCTTAAAATTTTGATTTTTTTTTTTTAAATAAGATACATGATTTTATTTTTTCCTTAATGTTAATTAAGGTACCGTACAAAATAGCGTAAAGCCCGAAAGTACAATATAATATAGATAGTGTTGTGAACGGTCAATGTCAGACCGTACATAGCTGTACCTTTTTCAAGTGAAAAATTACAAAAAATGAATTAAATCAGACGCGCACGCATAGGAAAGTGCGCTAAAAAAAACGGGATTAGTCTGACACGTAAACTACACCGTCGATCGCATTTAGCGTGTTGAACACTAATTCGGCGCCCCTAAATTTTGACCCTTAAACCTTAAATAGAATAAATGACGCTATTTAAGGACGTGGACCATAAATTGCCACGTCTCCTGGCACTGAATTAGAATTAACGACGCTAACTTTTTCTTTACTCTAATAATTTCTACACGCTAAATGCGATCGACGGTGTAGTATAGTATGTACGGATATTTTAAATTCGCGACGGCGTACGATTTCTTATATGTTGTACGGATACATATATTATTGTATATAATCGTACGGTGAATATTCCAATTTTGTTGTTCCTAAATTAGCTTAAACGCCGAAATTAGAATACACATTTTTTTAAAGAAATTTCAAATTCTTAACTAGCATCAATTACGGTAAATTTTCTTCAACACTATATAAACTTTGACAGTAATAACGATTCGCGGTGTACAGTGCTGTACACCGTGAATCGTTATTAGACTAAAGAAATTATTAGTGTCAAAAATTAATTAGTGTCATTTGCGTGGTTCACACTTGAAAAATGGGAAATCGGTATGGTATGAAAACGGTACTTTTTTTTGTCCGCCGTGAACTGGCACGTGACGCTAGCCTACGTCAACTAGCGTGTCGGGATACGAGCCACTTGCCCGTACGAAAAGTAAACGCTTTGCGGACATGATATGTACGAAGCTTTCCAAACCAAAATGTATTGCCATGCAAGCGTTTTTACAGACCAAAAACAACTGCGAAGGAACTTAGAACATGCCATTTTTTCCTTTTTTTCCATCGGTGTTTTTTTTTTTTTTGACATTACGTGTTCTCTTATCTGATTGGTCCTCTAGTTTGTTCATAAGTTTGCGACGGAATGAATTCTTGTACGGTTCACGTCCGTGCGCTTCGTTTTCAAAATTCTTCAAAAACGAAAAAGTGCATTCCAAACATGATGTCCGATGGCGGACGGCAGTTGCTGTTTGCTATATGCAGCTGTATAGTTTTGACGCATAAAACTGTGTTTTTTGTCCGCCGCTACGCTCCAAAAAAGTCAAACCAACCGCCCCAACCGTCACCGCCGCGTTTTTTGTCATTTTTTGAAATTTGGCGTACGGATCCCAAAATTTATGACATCCGTTTTCCCATTTTTCAAGTGTGAACCACGCAATTGATGCTAATTTAGTGCCGGAGACGTGGCAGATTATGGTCCACGTCCTTAAATAGTATAATTTATTATATTTAAGGTATCAATGTCAAAATTTTGGGGCGCCGATATAGAGTACATAAGTTTAATAACGATTCAACGTGTAGTTTACAATTGCAATTGCAATTACCTTCAACTTTTTACAATTGTTCTTGTCGCTTAGGGTGAAGTTCCATGGACGAAAAGTGAGGCTGTTTACGTAAATTCGGACCTCTCCGTACTATACCGTACCTTTTTATTTTGTTTTTATTTGCGAACAGCATTACAGAGAATCTTGGTAATATTCTCCAAAGGTCTGGGAGGTAACAATGACCGTTGGATATTTTTCGCGAAGCATTCGCTTCAAAAGTTTCTGTAAATGGTGATGTACCTGGCGAGATACATCACCATTGTCAGAAAAAAATGAGCCGCAGAAAAATTTGAGCCGCGACTTTGTATAATGAGCATACTTGTCAGGAAAACAACCAACGTAAATAAAAAAAAATCGCACATTATATATACATTATAAAACCAACCGAAAACACAAAAGAAATCTCGTAACTCACTTTCGTCACGCTATTTTTGTTGACGCCCATTAGTCACACTATTTTTAGAAACGATCATTCGTCACGCGAAAGAACAAGAACCCTAAAAAAAAGAGCTGTTATCTGACAAGGCGTCTGCAAAGAGTACAAAAGTTGTGTTGTACGATGACCTTGTACGCACGTACGTGGTACGCAAAAGAGATTTTTAGTCGGTGTGAAAATCATTGACGATTTTCAATATCCGATATTAGCTTACGTGGTACCACTAGATTTTGAGCACGTCTCTGCGTGATAGAACATCGTTTAAAATGTAGCATCCTGTAATGTTGGCCGTACGATTACAGAATGTCCTCATTGAATTTCACCCTTACGTAAAAAAACGTACAAGTTGGTGTAGTCCGAGATAGTGTGGCGGGATGGATAAAGTACGGTCCTGTAGCTCCCTTTCCGTTTCGCTTTCGTTAAGGGAGCGTCTGTGGACACACCTTATTATCTAGATAAGTCGTTTTTGTCGCATCATGCATATCCTACCACAGACAAGGTCTTTCGGACGGCCAAGATTCACTCCTTGAAATCGCAATAGCATTTTGGTAAATGCACCAGGTATCAGAAATTATTGTGGAAATGTACACATTTGCCGGCCGTCTTTAACTGGACCGTACTAAATTGCGATGGCTAAAAGTTCGATATATCATGTTTAGGTGCGGCCCTAGGGAAACTCGGGTTTGTCCGGACCTTTTGCTTTTTGGCTTTATGATATACGACAAAAAAACATAATACATGTTCGTCATGGACTATCGCCCTTAGCTATATTTGGTTCATTTTAGGCCCAAACCGGGTGAAGTGCTACCTCTGCTTGTCATTTTCGAGATCTCTGTCTAAATACCAGATTTCCAAATACGTTAAAAATTGCTGCCCCTCAACACCCCGTGAGTACAATCTACCGTACGTCACCACTGCAGCGTCTGCAGGCTTTTGGCAGTATCTCCCAATTGCCTAAATATTTGCGTCGTTCGCCTCTTTTCTGTAGCAAAAAAACTGGGAATCTAATTTGTCCGTTACTGCGAGAATTACAGCTGGCTGTGACAGCTGGCCACTGAGAATCAGATAGCCTCATAAATGCACCTGCTCATTGGTCGACTCCCACACGCGCGCACCTTGCTGCCAAAGATTGATACTTGGAGCAAAATGCGATGCTCCGCAAAATAGAAGCCGCGGCAGTTCAACGACTGCGAATGCCGCGGAGATTAACATCCGCCAATGTGAATGCGACGCGTGTAGCTTACGAGGATAAAACAATTGCAAGGTTCACAGAAATATTCTATGGAATTTTTTAAAAATCGTTCTGGACGTCAGGAAAAGCAGCTGATTTGTCGTTGTAGCAGAAAGCTTCCCCCTGGTCACGTCACGGGGCCTACTACAGTACAGTACAGTACTGTACCTGACCATGCTTCAAGCCCTTACGCCCGTCCATTTGAAAACCGTACGTCCTATGCACCGTATCCGCTGCAGTTCGCCGTACAGCACGTGAAGCCAAACCCAGCACCATACATCGCACGCCCAGGCGGAACAGAATCCTGGCGAGCGGATCGGGTGACACCTACCGTACTGTACCTCCCCCAGTTACGACCCGATTTATAACTTCCCTCGGCGGCTACTGTACTTTTCCCAGTCCCTCCCGCCCCATTAAAACTTCCGTACGGACGCGGCTTTTTGTTTTAATCACGCACACACTTCGCCCCACACATACCATCCTCTATTGGACTATAGGTCCCGACATCCCTCTCCCGCTCTCCCTCCCTCCCTCCCCTCCCACACACAGAGAGCAAGTGACGACAACATGAGGACACGTGGATGTCCTCCATGGATCAGCAAAACGTGCACATTGTTGTCGGCAATGCTTTTATGCCAGCTGGCACCCGTACTATGTGCGCCATATAGCGTGTTGGAGAGATACGTGTCTCCATGTCCGTTTTTGCAAGACCCCACGATTGCGTATCCTCCTCCCCCCTTTCCTCCCTCTCCTCCTCCTCCTTCGCCTCCTTCTCCACCACCTCCTTCTCCACCGCCTCCTTCTCCTCCTCCCCCTTTTCCCCCTCCATCACCTCCCCCTCTCCATCTTCCTCTCCGCCCGCCTTATCCGGTGCCTGGTACGGACTTTGCAAAGTCATAATTTTTTGAGAATTTTGCGACCTTGAAATTATGTTTCTAGCTCTAAAATCAAGTTTACTGGGTGAAGGAATTGTGAGGAACTATATAAAAAAATAATTGATATATTCCACTATAAAAATGGACTTTTTATGATTTTGTTATTTTTTCTGGTCCTTTCAATGTTTGTTTTTGTAATGAAGACGTATATATTTTTGTTTTATGCGCCATTGTTTTATATAGGAATGGAAAATGGTGTCTAATTGAAAAATTTGCGTTATCGTGATGCATATTATGTTATTGTTTTTGATGACGTCATTTCAATAATGATGACGTCATTGTGATGATAATGATGTCGACATAGTAAAAAGGATGACGACAGACGGTGGAGATGTTGTTCTCGATGAAAGATTAAACCCATTAAAATCGCACTAAAAATTTCATTAAACCAACTTTTTTCTTTCAAATTTTGCTGAAAATAAAAGCTATTATTCACCGAACAAAATGTTGTTTTCAAATGTTTTGTCACCATAACAAGTTAACTTTTAAGAAAATAACGTTTTGCTTTCTAATGGTTTGATTTGATTGAATTTGATTTGTTTTGATATGATTTGATTTGATTTGATTTGATTTGATTTGTTTTGATATGATTTGATTTGATTTGTTTTGTCTTTTTTCCGGATTGTGCGCAGATGGCTGCTTCCTCACATGCCCTGTGCCTCCCTCCTCCCAAAACATGAGCCAGCCCCCACCCATATACTTTCCTCCCCCTCCACCTTCCTGGCCTCTTCCCACCCCTCCCTCGGTCTCACCTTCTCCCCCTTTCTTTCCTCCTCCGCCCCCTTTGCCTCCTCTCAGTGTCCCTCCTTCTGTCAAAGCAGGCGAGTTTTTCTATTCTCTCTCGCTCTCTTCTCTAGTCCGCCCTGACTCATAGTTCCGTTTTCCGTTATTGCCGCAATTTAAGCCAATCAGATTTCTGAAGATTGGGGAGTTGGGCGGATTCTGTGGTCACTGTGTCCACTAGAATCACAGCGGAGAGTTCTTTCAAGCGTAAGAAAGTTGATATGAAAGGAGTTTTGGGACTATGGTATATTTCAATCGCTAGATTTCATGTGTCCCCCCCTCTCTCTCTCTCTCTCTCTCTCTCTCTCTTTCTCTCTCTCTAACTCTCTCTCTTTCTATCACTCTTGTACTAACCCGCTCTCCATTACTCTCTCGCACTTTCTAACCCACTTCCCATGCCTCCCTCTCTCCCCCCCCAGGCTTCGAGCTGTGGAGCAATCCTGCCACGTGGCCCTCCGGCATTGTCCCGGGCCTCCCCGGAATCTCTGATTGGGCCAACGCCACGGTGCCATGTGGCCGCCTCGTGCTGCTGGATGTGCCAGCTGTCAACCTGGCGCTGCTGCAGATCAAGGGATTCCTCAAGTAATCTCGCGCGATCTCCCTCTCTCTCTCTCTCTCCCTCGCTCTCTCTCTCTCTCAATCTCTCTCTCCCTCTCTTTCCACTTTCCGCTCTTCTCGCTTCTTTGTTCTCCCCTTCTTCCACTCCCTCTCCCCCTCCCTCTCCCTATCCCTCGCTCCCTCTCTCTCCCTCTCCCTCTCCCTCGCTCCCTCTCTCTCCCACTCTCCCCGCCTACCTCTCTCTTGCTCTCTCTCCTTGTATCGATGACTCTAATTGATGTATTTTTCTCTCTCTCTCACACACATACACACTCTCTCCCTCCCCTTCACTCTCTCTATCTCCTTCCCCGCAGAGTCCTGGACCATCCCTCCCTCCCCAAGATCTCGGTGAAGGCGACTTCATCGTGGTGGAGGGCCAGCTGTCGGTGGGAACGCCAGCTCAGCAGTTTGGTCAGAAAATCACGTTTGAGCTCACGCCCAATCGCAACAATCGCGCCAATTACGGCTTCACCAGCTTCGCGCCCGCTGAGCCTCTTTATCCGAGGAATCTCGGACACAAAGTTTTTGCTGTGGTCCGTGGGATTTTCTTACACCCAACCAGCTATTCTTATTTTGTACAAGTAAAATAGAGTCGATTCAAGCTTAGTTTTGAAGGAGGAAACATTTTTTCTCACCATTTGGGATTGGAGATAATAGTTTGCCTTTAGATTCCATCATCAGTTTGAAAGGTACAACTGTTGGTTATCAACTTCGATTAGTCATGGTTGTACTTCCGAGCTTAGCTTTGATAAAGAGCTGACCGAATAAAAAAAACGCTTAGAAACTCACTTCTTTTTTATCTTCTATGTTGTACCCCATTTTCTCGCAGGTAGGAGGACAGGTCCATCTTCACGGTTTACCGGGTCCTCCTAGTATGCCAGTTTGGGTAAAATTGGGGCGTACCGCAAAAGAAGGAGATGTGAGCATTTTTGTCGACAGAAATGTTGCCGACAGTTGGCCCGTGGGCGGTCAAATAGTCGTAGCATCAACCGATTATGATAGAAAGCAGACAGAAATCTTCAATATTACCGCCGGTGAAACCACAAAACCAGTTCCATTTCTTAAGGCTTTTCTTAACTGTTTTTTTTGTTGTCGTTTTGTTTTTTCTGTTCGTGACTGTTTAGAGCTGGTTGATGTTATTGAGGAAGACCGTGTTCAAAGTTACCAAGTTGAGCGCAGTGTCCTCTGATAAACTACTGCTATGGTTCTAGAATTGTTTTTTGTCGTTGTTCTCTTCGTTTCTCTTTCTTTAGTTTAGTTTTTTTTGTCTTCAACTGTATTGTTTATCAGACATTCAGGACATATTGGAATGCATTCTGACATTGCTTTTTATGTTTGTGTTTTGGTGCAGTTGTGCGTAACGGAACGGGAAGCATCATATCTCTCAACAAGCCAGTTGTCTACATGCATTACGGACAAATCGACGGACTTTCGGATGGATTCGGAGGTTACATAGATCAGTGTGCTGAGGTGGCACTTCTCACAAGGAATATTGTTATTACAGGAACCGATGAGCCGCCTCCTAAACAATATGAAGGTATCTTACTCATCCAAGGGCTTCAAACACCACCTCAATCTTTAATTTGTGGTCAAGTTTAATCACGCGAGACAGAGTTCTGGATGTCAAATTTCTCGAGCATTGCTAGATTTGTTTCTAGACTTAAATTTATAGATCTAAAATCCAGTGCTTGTGTTTTCCAGGAGGCCATTTTATAGTATATCATACAGCAACTCCTCAGTTTATCGAAGGAGTGGAGTTCGTGAAGATGGGACAGCAAGGCACCTTGGGAAGATACAATATCCATTTCCATATAGCAGGCTCTGTTCCGGAAATGGTTTGTCGGAAGAACACCTTGCGTGACAGCAAACAGGTCCACTTTCTAACTTCACCGCAGGAAGACTGCTGTTGTTTTGAGCACCTATCATAATTTATTGTTGGTTGCAAAGGGGAGCTAAAACAAATGCTACAAAAAATCTTTGCCATTTACTCAGTCTCTCTCTCTCTCTCTCTCCCTCTCCCTCTCCCTCTCCCTCTCCCTCTCCCTCTCCCTCTCCCTCTCCCTCTCCCTCTCCCTCTCCCTCTCCCTCTCTCCCTCCCTCTCTCCCTCTCTCCCTCCCCTTTCTCCCTCCCTCCCTCCCTCCCTCTCTCCCTCTCTCTCTCTCCCTCTCTCCCTCCCTCTCTCCCTACCTCCCTCCCTCCCCACCTCCCTCCCTCCCCACCTCCCTCCCTCCCTCCCTCCCTCCCTCCCTCCCTCCCTCCCTCCCTCCCTCCCTCCCTCCCTCCCTCCCTCCCTCCCTCCCTCCCTCCCTCCCTCCCTCCCTCCCTCCCTCCCTCCCTCCCTCCCTCCCTCCCTCCCTCCCTCCCTCCCTCCCTCCCTCCCTCCCTCCCTCCCTCCCTCCCTCCCTCCCTCCCTCCCTCCCTCCCTCCCTCCCTCCCTCCCTCCCTCCCTCCCTCCCTCACTCTCTCCCTCCCTCCCTCCCTCCCTCCTTCCCTGATGGATTAGACTCGATTTTGGAGTTCACCTCAATGTGTACTCTGAGTGTTGCCGGATTCCCGACTCCACTTTGGTGAAATCCCGTGAAATTGTCCTTTTGCTGCTGGCTTTTATTTTCTGCAGAGATGCGTTGTGATTCACGCCTCCCACAATATTACTGTGGACAGTAATGTGGCGTATAACACCAGTGGGCACTGCTTTATGTTGGAAGAAGGAGGTGAACAAAACAACACTTTCATCAACAACATAGGATTTCTCACACAACCAGGTATTGACTTTTTGCCTATGCCTTAACAGTTCTGTAGTTAAGAGGGTAATGTTTGCAAAAAATAAATGTGACAGGCTTATTTTTGGGTTTTAAATCTTTGGTGGAATGTGGATTGGCAGTGGATCTGAAAATTATGCTGGCTGGGACCAATCCACCAACATCGGAGGAGACCGATGATAACCCGTCGACTTTCTGGATAACCAATCCCAACAATTCTTTTGTCAATAATGTAGCTGTCGGATGTACTCACAACGGGTGCGTATTGGATTTCAACCGTCAATTTGAAATTCTTCTCTTATATTCGAGGATGACTTCCTGAACATCGCCATCCTCTTGCCTGACGAGTTTATTATGCATTTAGTTTGGTGATTCAGATGTGTCCTAGTTTTTTTGGGTCGAATATCTGGTCCAAGCTTGATTTTTTTATGCATGTTTGTTAATGACATCTGCAGATATTGGATAGAGCTCCGTGGTGACGTGCGAGGGAATAGTCTCCTTATACCTGAAATGGCTGGTATGAAACCCCGAAATACTAATCTCCTAAAATTCTCGGGAAATGTCGCTCATTCGAATGCTATCGGTATGCGAACATATCCACATGGAATACGGCCTCGAAACAACGACTGGGTAAGCTTACAATGAAAAAAAAAACTCAACCTGTACCTTGTTTAGTTTGAAGATTAAATTTTATATAACACAGCTCCGCTTGAAGGAAGAGATTGAAGTGTGATGGCGGCTCTTCGAGCTTCGTTCTGAATTCATGTTTGGTCTGACGTGTAGCATTTATGCTCTAGCTTTTTAATAACCTGACAAGACCAATTATTTGCTCTGCGGTTCTGCTCAGACTTGGGGTCGGTTTTCGATCGTCGACAATGTGAGGATGTACAAGAACATCCAACATGGGTGTGCACGAGTACCTTGAATTCCAGCTAGTTTTGTTTTAATTGCTGTACTACGTTTGGCTCTGGCAATGAAGACGCTAGGGACAAACTCTCTTGCTGTCACACTGATGTTGTTGCTAAAACTTATTCTAAAACTTATCCTTTGGGTCTGTTGCAGGATGTTTGTACATAATACCGATCTTTACATTGTCACAAACAGTGTGTTTTCAGATAATACTTATGGAATTACCTTAAACCAAGACCAGAATGTCCAGATTCGAGATTCTCGTGTGGTAGGTCTCTCTGACAATTATGGAAATCCTTTCAATTGCTGGCGTGACGATCTCTGGACTCCTTGCCGACCCATTAATGACTGCAAGTAAGAGCCAATTTCCACCCGACTTAAACTTGTGGATTTCGGAAGACCAACTTTAACTTAGAAGATTGAATAGTACATTTAACCTGACTTGAAAGTTGAAATGGAAGTAATGATGTCGCGATCTAGTGCTAAGGGTCAATCACCTGGTACTTTTGGTTCGGTCTTCTTTCAAAAAATTTAATTCTGTCTTGATGTGAGAATTATCTGTTTCAGACATTTAACATCTACGGTTTTGAATTCATGTATGACCTTCTTGCTTCCAATTCCCACGGTCCAGACACGGTATTCTCCTTAAATCAGAACCTCCAATTGCTGTTTGAATCGGGCTGGAACCATGACAGGATGCCTCTCAAGTGGGGTCAAATTGGACGATCCGTTGCTACCAATAGATTCGCGCCGACTTATGGCCTCTCCATCGATCAGAGTCGTGAAACAGATCAGGAACAATCCAACATGGTCGTTAATGTCACGTACGTGAAGCATTATACTATAGCAGCTTGGCTTTTCATATCCGGCAATTTTTTAGTCTTTAACACATTTTCTGGGGTATTCAGCAGTTGATCACACTATATAACTCACATCTTCTTGTGTTGTGGAATGCCACAGATTTGCCAACTTCAACAACACATGCTCAGTTTCCGCCGCTATTGTGACACTCGGAAACGCTGATTTTTGGAATGCTGGCCATTCTGTTAAGGTGCTGAATCTAAAATCCAACACATTTGCCTTGAACATGTTGCAAGCAGTCGCTGGTAACGGAAAAAAATTGAGCTCCTTTAATGAAGGAGCTTCTTCTGCTTCTTCTCCTTCTGCTTTGAGCTCCTTTGAGCTCCTTCTGCTTTCCATTGAATATAACATCCTGCCATCCACCATGAATCTGTGAGCAGGGCATTCGCTTTTCAAACAACACAAATGCACTTTGGTTTCCACCACGTTTTTACAGGCAAAATGTAAGTGCAGTTTTTTTCCCAAAACCAGGAACCCACTAACGTTGGAATTTTGTGCTACAAATTGACATGATTGCCGATCCATCCACTTAACATGTGAAACTGCTCCTGGAAAATACTCCATTTTGAATCCACCTAAAATACTGTGTACATATCTGTATTTGATTCCACATACTTGGGAAGGCCAACTTCCACTGTCCAAACAAAAAAATAATGGGCAGATTGCATTAACATACTTGCTGCCTGCCTTGTCTACAGCCATATGACCAAACTACTACTGGAGGGGAACAATCGAAGTTTTTTACTCTTTGGGATCTAGATGGTTCCTTCGGTGGTGGTCCGGGTTATATGGTTGCAAACACAACAGAAATTCTGCCTCCAGAGCCACGAAACTGCACAGCCAACACACGGTGGAATGCGTACAAATGTCCGGGCACGTGCTACCGGACCATAGAGATAAACTATCCCGAGCCTGGCTTTAACAGCACTCCTGACAACGCCAACTACACTCGGGGTAACTTTAGGTAAGATGTTCAACATCAAACAGCTTTGAGGGTACCCAGGGCTGCCCAGCTTGTGGATTCACAGTAAATTATAGCATCTTAAGGATAATAATATGTGAATGTCTTTATTTCTTTGACTTTCATTGTTCATGAGGGTTTTGACTTGCTGACACGAAACTGTGAATGCCTATTTTCAAAAAGTAAGATTTGTAATGGTGAATCTTTCTGATACACAGTTCCAATGGTGTCTTACAAATAAGACTGGTTATGAAGAATGGTCTAATATAGCTGATCAGCCAAGACAATTGCAACCTCAGCATAGACAGTCTCAAATTTGACTATGGCTGATAACGAGCTTACAGAGACAGAATCTGGAATTGCTGGTTGACTTTTCTTAATTCTGGTCCAAGTGTACTTACATCCATTGTTGTTTTTGTTTCCCTTGCACAGCTCCCTTCAGATCACACGTCTTAGTGATGGGCAGGTACTCATTCTTGATGGAAACCTCAACAAACAGAATACAGGTCCCCCTGTCATGCGCGAGTTCTCGGCAGTACTTCTGGCTGGGCAGAAATACATAATAACTACTGTTCCATCGACAAAAGTTCCTTCTTTTGCTCCAGAATTGATGAGGGTGCGATTTCGTGATGATGATGTGACATGTGGAGGAGGAATCACTTTCCAGTTTCCATCACAAACCAATGTTTCCTGGGTTACCACAAACACCAATGGAGTCTTCTACAGGTTTGTTTCTTATTTGTTATCTCTGATACTGGTCTTCTTCTTTTACCTTTTACATGCAGATGGTAACTCCAATATGATGATGAATCAGCTCGACACCATGCTGAAATTCATACTAACTGTAAAGAAATCTCAAGATGACATGGAGCTCTCGCTTGGCTAATGGCAGGTTCCCTGCTATAGGGATTTGACTTTTTAAGAATTGCCACTTCTTTATGTTTCTATGTGATCTAACCTTTTTCCATTGCATGACCTTTGTGGAGTCCAGACAGTGCAATGGAACAGCTCCAATTTCAAGCAATATTTCCAGCGCTCAGTACTCTTTCATTTGCAACAGTAACAAACCGCCGACACTTGAGCTTGCCCTTGGTCCTGTATGCACTGAAACCATAACAATCATCCCTGGAACGGACCCCATAGCCTGCAGTGGGGACAAGTAAGAATACACCCACTTTCTCAAGCTGGTTACTCACAGTGCTTAGCCCATGATAGTCCTGCATGCGAATCGATGAAGCTCTTGAGATGGAATATGAAAGGATTTTTTTTGAATTAATCAGATTTGGCTTAAGAAACAAGAAAAAGGAAGCACACATCACAAGTAAAACTCGACTGCTTGTGACCAGATGTGATATTAATGAGAACATTGAGTGACCAATTGCTGCTTTCTTGCTTTTGAGTTTTTGCAGCATCCAGTGCAGCATTGTTTGGGGAGGAAGAGAGTGGTTATATAACGACTCTGGCCTGGAATTGCGCCCATTCTTCTGGAGTCCCCTTACGGACACGAGCAGCTGGAAGATTGGCACTGCTCAACTTGGTTTCAGCAATTGTAAGCCGATATTGTACATTGACCTTATTGGTTTCTAATAGTTTTAGGAAAAAATCTTGATTTGTACTGGAGCAATTGGTTTTTATACCAAAGTTCGTATTAAACAAATGTGCACATGACTTGTAAGCATCTGGTACGCTATTATCCTTCATCAAAATGTATTCCTTGGTCATGCATGGCTGGGGACATCAACCTGACTTTAATTCGACTCCTACGGTTGCTTGCACCACCACTCAAGCCAAAAAATTGGACTGGTTTTCCATGGCTGTCAGGGAATGATCCTCGTCTAAAGACCAGAATTACCAAGGCCAATACTACAACCTACTATTTCCGTCGAAACTTCAACATTGTGGAATCCGGTTGTTTCTCGGCCCTCCAAGTGAATGTCACTGTGGACGATGGTGTTGTACTGTATCTGAATGGAAGGGAAATGATGCGTCTCAACATGCCGAATGGGACCATATCCAATGCAACAACGGTATGCATTTATATCTGAATGTCTTGAAGATACCTATACCAGACCAACTGGAAGCTCCTTTCAAAAACTCACTGACAGGATTGAATACAAAACATTAAGTGGATAGAAGTGAAGCTAGTCCAAGTGGTGTACACGAGCATCCTTGGCCGATCATTTAGTTTTAGCGTGAGGTCATTTAAACTTGAAGACAGGTTAGCTAAAAGTGTAAAAATTACTATTGAACAATGCCTTGTACTAGCCACTATAGCCTTGTACTTGGCACCAATAGACTAAATTTTTACCTTTAACTTGCATCCATATAAATCTAACAGGATTTTCATCTCACAACAATATGTAAATCTTAGATGTTAACCAAGCCTGACTTTGCCTGTTTCAATTTGTCCACATTTCAGGCTCCGTGGAGTACCTCATACGCCCCCTGGCAAACTTTTACCGTATCTCTTCCTGGTGGAAACAACTCCCTGTATCTTGTGGAAGGTTCCAACACCTTAGCTGCAGAAGTCCACACAGGAGGCCTACAAGCAATCCAAGTCGCATTTGACATTCGAGTATCAGGTACTCGAAGGTAAGCAGTTCCTCTGCAGTGGCCCTCTACTATGCTTCTCAAGGTTATTCTTGAAATATTTTCATTTTCCTGCTTAAAATGTCAGAAAGTATTTGTTATCATAAGTACAAGCAAAGTGTTGTTGGCGTTTCTTGCTGTGGCAGACAATCGTGCTCCATGCCAATGATTACCCCGGAGGTTTGCGATGGAGTGGACAACGACTTAAATGGTACGTTACATAAGTATAATCATACATATGCTATTACTGACGATACTGATCAGTAATCACCTTAATTGTACAGAAAAATGAACGTTTTTCACAGAAAAGTACAATGTCCTGCGTGGATACAAAGATTATTGAGCCAGTTAGGCCAGTTACAGGGCTCGTATGGTTTCCCTATTATTCTCGGCTGCCAATGACCTGAAAGTCTCCATGTTGAGTGTACTTTTGTTTCCTAATGAGGTTCAGCTTAGAATGAGAGCATCCTTCATAGGTTACTACAGACAAATGCATAACTCTAAAAAGTCCTGGTTATACTGTGTAAGTAATTATAATATTGCCCCCCCCGTATTGCTCAGTACAAGTTTACCCAGAACCACAAAACAAAATTCCTTTTTTTTCAATGTTACATAGCGGAAATGAACCACCAGTATTTTTCTATGCAAACAATCAGAGTTTCCTAATATTTCCAATTATTATTAGTCTAATAACGAAGCAGGTGTCTTTGTCAATTGCAGGCCAAGTGGACGAAGATGGCAATGGGAATTTGTTGACTCGAGTTTGTCGGACAGCCTGTGGACCAGGGATCGAAACCTGCATTGCCGGAATCTTCCAGAGATGCACGGCTCCACTTGTTTACACTGAAACGTACGGACATCATACCTCCAGAGAACCAAACAACAGAGCTGTGGAACATATTTGCAGTATTTGCTGAAGCATCTTGAGATTTCTTTTCTTTTTCAAATAACCTTGTTGTTTGCGTAATTTGCGTGTTTAAAAGTTTCTCTGGTTACATCAAAGGTAAAACCGGCAGATGTCAAAGAGCCGTAATTTGAGATACTTGCCTCACAGCGTATCAATACTAAAAATAATATCAATAACGGGATACTCGGCGTCTAATAGGATATGTTGCCTCCTTGAACCAGTTGTTCGAAGTCATTTCCTATTGATTCTTACTTCTCAAAGAAAGTTGTAAGAGCTTGGATATGGAATACATCTGCGATGTGTAAACAACGACTTTGAAAGAAAAATGAACAAGATGGAAAAATGTTCACAAGATTTTGATTTTCAAAACAATACAAGTATGTCTTTTCCAAAACCGCAAAACTGTAAAACCTCACGACTCTTTCCTAAACCGGTAAAATTGTCTTTCCTCTCTCAGATGCAATGGCGTGGATGACAACTGCGACGGGCTTACCGACAACGGCCCTGACCAGCTGGACTGCCCTAGAGGCCAAGCCTGCTTTAAAGGATCATGCCTTCCCCTGACCAATGCCACATTTGTGCAGCAGCTGTGGCCAAAAAATTCGACCTGGCTTTATTATGACAAAGGTGGAAATATGGAGAAATTTAACCCTCAGTGGAAACAAGGGTGAGTGTCTATTCATGCTCGAAGTGTAACCGTTAAATTCATGTGCTTGTATAGTATTTGATGGTAAGGTACGGTAATTACATGAAGAAATTTGCCCTGATGGTGGGGGTAAATCACTAAATCGACACTTTTATAGCAAGCCTTACATTACACTACACCGTGAATCGCTGTGTTAATGTTTTTTTTGCCACTTTCCGTTCACGCTCGTCGGATTATGGATCTGACGTTTGCGATTAGAAGCCAAGATTCTCACCTTCCCATTGGCGGTCTCCATGTGAAAATCGGACAAGAGTGTACGGAGAAAAAATGTTTTAAGTGGCGAAAAAAAGATTAACACTAATAGCGATACACGGTGTACTGTACCCAGAAAATTGTGAGATCCGTACGATTTAACCTTAAAAAATGCGGGTGACACGTCGAAAGTGTTATTACTCGATGTGTCCAAAATGAAGTTTAGAGGAATGGTTCGCATTTCTTCCAGTTCCGCCCCCTATTTCCGAGGCAACAGGAAACTGCGACGCATTTGCAATACCGTAACCGACACCTGGATGTGTTTTCCAGCCCGTTTCCTTGCCAGTCTCAGCTCCAGTTTTTTTAACTACAGTTTACAATTTTTCCTGTCTCTGCAGAATACTGAACGGAACTTGGCCGAATGGAACTGCCCCTCTCGGCTTTAGTATGGACAGAGTTGGAATTTACAACACGGTCATGCGAAACTATATGACTGACCCAATCAACGTCACGTCGTACTACTTGAAGTCGTTTGTCCTATCGCCGGAGGAGGCCGATTCCACATACAGCTTCGGTGCGTTTCCGGATTTCCCTCGTGTGACTTTCCATTCAGCTTTAAAAGATGATGTTTCAGTGCAGCGTGAAACGTTGTTAGTGTTACTAACACTATGTCGGCGCCCGTAAATTACGAACCTTGAACCTATAATAGAATGAATTAATATATTTTTTCCTTTTACGTTTATGTAGGAAATAAGTACGCAATGTGTCAGCTCGTACGTTTTCCTTATTTCGTACAGAAGTACATAAAAAGTATCAACTCGGCGTCGACGTACAGTTAAATTTGATTCATAGTACAAAAAACCATGAGAAATCGCCCGAACCTATTCTCACGCTCAAACGTTGACTATGTGTACACAGACCACAGCTGCAACACTACGGGAATGTGTAAATAAACTAGTGTTATGTGTGTAAATTAAAACTGATGATTTGTTGGCTTTAAATCCTTGAACCGAAAATAGCGTTAATAGCACTATTTGTTCCCCTACACTAATAGTTTATCTAGCGAAAGATTGCAATTCGTCGATCATCTTGGTAAAAACTTGACGTTCTCATATGAACATCTTTCCGCTACTGGAAGAGAAAATCATTTGCAAAAATCATTCACTCAAGGTGCTGATTGGCCGATGGCGTCTTACAGACTTCACCCTTTGGAAAGTGGACGGCGCTGTCATCTACTTAAATGGAATAGAGCTCCGCCGAACCCTAATGCCGTTTAACACCTCCATTAATTTCACCACTCTTGCGACATCCACCACCGGCACTCAATGGAACGGCAGCCATCCTCAAGCTTATGAACCTTGCCAGGCCTGCTTCCGGAATACAAGTACAGCTGTTCAGGTAGGAAAAGGATTGGACAAACCATTGTTATTTTTCCTCTTGTGGCTCACCTGGTAAGACATGACTTCGGAAGCGTTTACCAATTACGGATATTTTTATCAGATTTTTTTGTTATGCTACATTACAAGAGGTAGCTCTGGCTTACCAAATTACATGTGTGACAGTTAGGGTCCACAGTAAAACTATACAAATTGTCTTTGCTGAGAGATTTTTGTTTCAATGGTTTCACTCAATCTATAATGCCGCATTATAGGGGAATTACACGTATGCTGTAACTGGCGTTCCCGGTTCAGTAACCAAAGTAATCGTGCAGAAAAATGTACGATTTTATTGAACAATGACATTTTTTTGTAACCTGTATCACCAGTTGTCGTGTACGTACAAAAACTCTACAACCTTTGGGGATGCCACATTTGTTTTAACAGCTTTAAAGCATTCAAAAAAATCCATCCAGTTTTCCCCATCCGGTGTCGCAGGTCGGGACAAACTGGATTGCCGCGGAAGTCCATGCCGCATGGACACGGAGAAGGCTCTCGGCCTTTGACCTGGCGTTGTCTCGCAACGTTTCCTTGCCATGCTCTGTCATTTCAGGATCGACAACTAGTTGTGTACGCCAAGTGAATCAGACGGTTTTCAAGGTACGTCCTTTTCGAAAGAGGACTTACAAATGCAGAGGCTAACCAAAGTTCTTACATCCACAAAATGTTTTTTTCAACTGAGCATATATGACTTCCTATGCATAGGAAGTATATAAGAAGTATTGAGCACCATTTGTACTGGAATTTTGAAACAAAGTGTGGCTATGCAAAACCATCAATCTAAATCCCTTAGCTGTAGTGTAGCTGTGTTTATTATCACGCTATTTTTTTCTTGACACATGTGAACCACCTCGTACTTGTTCTTTACAGACAAACTCCTTCTGGCAGTTTTCAGACGCCAGTCTCCCCTTGCCTCCTCCCGATTGGATGATGCCCAGCTTCAATGATTCATCGTGGTTGTCAGGTACCCACTTTAACTCACAAATTGGTTTCTTTACCGCCTCGAACTCCCTTCACATTCTTGCCAAGCCCCCAAAGCAGAGGAACTGACAAGGATACGGTGATGTATATGCGCAGGATTTGCGCCTATTGCTACGGTGAATCAAAAAAGTAGGAAGACAACTCTGTATGTTGGGCCAAATATAACTGATCCTCAACGCACATATTACTTCAGAAGAACGGTTGAGGTTCCAGAAGCACAGTGCTATTTCCGACTCGAGAGTCAGCTGGTAGTGGTGGACGCCGCGGTACGAGTCTCACAATCTTCTCACAATCTTAACTTACCAAAGGATGTTCTGTTATTAATTTTAAACTGTTACCGGCTTCTGTAACCAGCTTTTGCTTGATCTCATTTTGCAGTGGCACATTTTTCTGTTATGAATGAGCTTGAATAAGGCAAAAAAGTATGTACGTGAAACGCTACAAATTCTTGCAGATTATAGTAATTTCCTGTGTGTTTTTGAATGTGAACTCAATGAAATGAAGTTCAGTGAGATGGTAACACTAATATTCTGTATACTCTCACCTGGCATCTTTTTTTCAGGCTGTGTACATCAACGGCAATGAGGCCTACCGCATAAACCTCCCAACGACTCCTCTTAACTCGACTGTCTTAGCTTCTAAAAGAGGCGGGACTTTTTACACTCTTTTATCCGGAGGATGGTTGAAAGCTGGGACCAATGTGATTGCAGTCGAGCTACACAGTTCTACATGGAGTCTCTACTCTATGTATTTTGATATGGCAATAATGGGCATAAGAGAAGCGTTCAATTGCACACCAGCGCCTCCTCTCGATCGGATTTAATCGTTAGATCGAGGCTATTTTTTTTCTGGCTTTATCCACTCTCCCTGTCTCAGTTGCAGTGAGAGTTCTGGAGTGTGTGGCAATTCAATAAACCAGGAATCGTTAGTGACGTTTTGATTCAGTAGGCCCATTTTTGATTATGAAGCAAATGTTTTTTTGTAGTACCTTTATAGAAATTCCACCGGGTTGGGGGGACTTACGGGGTTGCTTTTCGTAGATATTTAATTGAGTTGGGGTTGGGATTGTAGTTTTGGTTTAGTGAGCTGCTGTACTTTTCATTTTGAGTTTGGGTGCTTTTATTCTACTTGCCATTTTTGTGTTCACGTTGCTTTCTTTGTTTTTTATTGCCCAGCTTGTAGTTTTTCAGTTTTGGCCATACCACCCCTTTTGTACCCCCAGACTCAGATGGTTTACCATCGTGCTTTTAATTTACCCTGTGAGGTCTTTTTACAGAAATTTTGCAAGTTGTTGCAAAATATTTTGGTAGAATCACTTTTCTCGTTTTAAAGAGGGGTGTACCTAGAAAATTGCGAATAAGAATAGGAAATTCGTGTAAATATCGTGAAATCCAAAAAGACTGATAATAATAAAATGAAAATAAAACTACAAAGAAAGGAAAAGAAACAATCCATTTAGGGTTGAATATTTTCTTCATTTCAGACGTACAGCCTACATTGATCGAAGAAACAAAAAAAAACAGAGAAAAAACAAATAACCTACAGTACAAATACAATATGGTAAAGGACAATTTAAATTTGACTACCAGAAGATACGGTCTTTGTTTGGTCTGCCAATTCTTTGTTAATATTGGTGCCTCTTTGCAGATTGCTTGATTGCTGGTTTATGATTTTCATAACTGTCTTAAAGAGAGTTATAAATCATGTAAACACTGTTCTTGGACCCTAAAAATAACATGGTATTTGTCTGAGTGCTACAGCACTAAATTTTGAAGGGCAATACTAATAAACCAAATTTAAAAAGAAAATAAAAACGCAATGGCAAACCATCTGAGCGTAGAAGTGGATTAAAAGCAAAATAAAGATAAAAATTGAAACAAATTGTATAAGGTAACACAATATTTTACAACCATGTCGACTAGAATTGACCAAAACTGTTGGAGCACATCCTCTTTTGACGTAAAACATCTGCAAAACACACAGTAGCAATTGTATTTATGTTGCAAAACCGGAATATGAATAGTGGATGGACATCATGTAAAGAGTATTGCACAGTATGACAACAGCATAACTGTCATATCGACAGAAAACAGTGAAAGCAACAAAACAGTTTTAAGTAAGAGGACATCACTCACCAATTTCCCATCCACTATGATCAACCAAAGACTAGATGTGATCTGTTATTAGAGTAAAGACGTACCGTGAGGTTTATGTTAGTCTTACGAAGTCCAATTCAGTTAAAAATACCGTGGTTGTTTTATCAACCGCTTAAGAATTAGCATGAAGGGGAAAGGAATGTCAGCACTAATTTGTGGTCAGAGGGCAAAAAAACTGGAGTGTTATTAATGCCACGAGACATAGTCGGTATAATTCCTTGATAAGAACAAGCTGATCTTTTACATAAGTTTTGAATTCAACTAATACAAGTAGTCAGATACAAGAATCTAAACAGAATCCGTAAAACAGTATTCGAAAAAGATTAAAACAACTACACCATTTTATAGTCATGTAAGTTGGTTCAGGAAAAAATTAAACTATGGATGAAAACGATCACCTACTTGACGGTGCAACCAACTGTCAACCAGGCAAAGAGGTTCCCCTTCTTTTTAATGACAAGGGTGGCAAACACCCATTCCCATAACCTAAAACCAATAAACCCATTAAAACCTATTACCGATAAACCCATTAACCCATTAATCCATTTCCCATTTCCACTGCCTAGCTTGGCCATATACCCAATATCGGTAATCGGTACCGATGTATCAGAATATCGACGATAATTACCAATAACAATAGATCGTAATTTATCGGCCCCTTTACCGATAATGATAATCAATACTTCAGTTATCGGATTTATCGCCGATAAGAAATTCACCGATACACAACACTAGTAATCACGCTATCCAAGTTTTAACCTCATTTTGAAGGCAAATCGTACAATTTGTACAGTTTTTTGAGAAAAGGTACAAACATGGTTCACCTAAAACTGTACTACGATTCACCCTCGACATCAAGGCTAATTTCTTCAACGTTATGTTACCCTATGAAAAATCCTAACCAGCTAATGCAACATTATTCAAAACTCTAAAAACACCGACCTTGGAACCAAATGAGAGTGCTGGAAAAGACCTAAAGTACTATTTGATATACACTGTTTAAAAAACAGATTGGCGTATAATCCTCATGAAAGTTTCAGCAACATCGATTAAGAAGAAATAGAATCTGTCTCATTGAGTTTAAATCCACAAAGATATCGCACAAAAGAGACAAAATTCAAAACAAACATAAGTAAAGACCAACGTTCACATGATATTGTAAATCGAACACCAAAAATCAAATCACACTAGGCCATTGAAAACCGATCAATGTGATTTTATTCAAAAAACCAAAAACTGAGTGGAACCAAGGCAGAATAAGCCTTGAACATTTGGCTCTGAACGAGACCAAGATTGTTTTATTTTTTCAGAGCTTATGGGAACAAAAGCTTAAACCCTCCTCGTCCCTCCACTGACAAGAAACAAAAAAAAAAATCCTCCACTCGGAGCAACTGAATCCAAACTTTGCCTATGAGATTGGCTGTGTTCAGCTGTGACTAACCAGATAAGTTTTGCGGCCATAGGTGGTTTCAAACTCCCAAAGGAATGTACTTTCTGTTGAAGTAGAAGTACCTTTTAAGGATCCAAGCTAGTCCATCTGGTACACTCCAGTTCATTATAGGTCCAAGTTTTTGTCCACGGCATTGATCTGAATTAAGAGAAAGAGTTTAAAAGTTGAGGTTCTGTTAAAAGTTGAAAAAACACATCACCGTTGCTTCACTTTATGACAGTTTTGTTCTCAAAAACAAAAACTGAGATTCTTTTGTGTGAGAAGTATCAACTGCAAGTTTTAAATGGCTTAATATGGTAAAAGTTGAAGAGTACCAATTGCAGCAACTAAAACCTTTACTGATTTGTGCGCCAAAATAGGTGAACTCTGGCATCTTTGCCTAATGAAGATAGACACGGATCAACACACTGAAGTTCTTTCTGTTGGAAATTTCAGATACAGAGGTGGAAAGAGAACCAACTGTGATACTATCCCAAGTTTAGAAGCACTAACAGTCTGTTTTCAGTTTCATCATCACAAATCTACGGAGTGAGAGATTTAACTCACCATAGCAAACAAAAATCATGTCAACAGTTAGCAGGAACGATGAGCTCACACTCCAGCAAAAAATGTGCATCTGGAGAATGCCAAAGACATGGCTCATACTTCCAAACTTGATTCGCATCTTGCTCTTCTCTAATTAATTCCTGTCCTTTAAATAGGTTTTGCCTCATTTTCTCTTGACGTAGCCTCCTCTACTAAAAGTGATACCCAACGAAAGGATCGGTTGAGTTTGACGTTCAAAACATAGTGCAATCGACTTCAATTGTTGACTCATCTTTGCTCTTAAGGAAAAAAAGACAAGCCCTTACTGAGGGTCTGCTTTGTCATCTTCACCTCTACTTTGTGACTGTAACCGCTTTTCCAATGATTTGCCTCCATTCGCAACTGCATGTCATCGACTCAAAACCGACCAACCTAAATTCTCCAACAGAAATGAAAATCTGTACACAACTCTGTAAGCCTTCAAAAATAATGTCATTCAGTCCTTCCTCGCAAGTTTTCTCCTTTCAGTTCCCTAAGTTTTTGAGAGTGAATTTGACTCCTTGATAAACGTTTTCCTTACTGGTCCAATTTCTCTACGCTATCCTAATCGCTTCCGTCAATCCATAGCACTTGCTGTTTAGTCGCGTCCAGACGGGCTTAATCACCAAAAAAAATGCGGGTGTAAACAAACACAAAGATTGCAGGAGGTTCCATATTGCTCCAGCCATAAGCTTGATCTCAAGTCAAGGCCCTACATTGGAAGCAATAACACGAGTGAAAGGATCTGAAATGTTTTTTATTCTGATGAACAAAAAGCTACTGGATTAAAAATCCACAATCGTCACATAACCCTAATTGTCATAATCCTAATTCAAATGGTGCAGGTCGATCCAGAATCTTGATTAAGGTGGTTAAACTGCAAAAAGAATATTTGGCTTTGACATGAGCAAAAACCTAACCTGAGATAAAACTTTCGTCGCTGATATCTTGTTTAAAAAAAAAAAATGTAGTTTCTACCAAAAAAGGACCTTCTATGGTATGTAAACAATGTCGTCGGGACTAACAAGAGCCGGAACGGTTCTTGTCCTCGCTTTTATGGCCCTGTTGGGACCTTTCTTCCTAAATGCAAAAGTCATGTACAAATAAGCGGCATCCCATTCATCTTCTCTTATCTCCTGGTGCCAATTTGGACCTACAATCTTTCCCATCAATTCTGCACTCTTTGGTTCAACACTGTGTTTGTGTATAAAAGTGTGAAAATTAGCCTTCATCTCAAGCTCTAAGTCAAACTCTTCAGCCAAACTCTGGAGAGAGGGGAACGGAACGAGCCACTCCGGACAATCGACCGCGTCTTGAAGATGAAAGTCGTACTTGATTCCATAAGGTCTATTCGAGGGAAAGAGCTTTGACTCATGGCGACTATCGAAACGAATGCTGTACACCTCATTCCCAAACTCTAATTCATCCGAAGCTCTCAACTTTTGTACAATAGTATTGGCGTCGGGCAGAGTCCCGATGAAAACTCCACCGGGCCGAAGCAAAGCCGAAACATTCCTTAAAGCTTGTCGAGCTCTCTCTTTTGTCTCAAAGCAATAGTGAAGGGCGAACTGACAACTGATGATGTCAAAAGGGGCCAAATCATCTAAGGCGTCCTCAATTGAAACCCCGAAGCAATCTGCGCAAAGAAACCTTGCAGGAAAACTCATAGGTTGGTTTTTACGCCTATGTCTCCCGGTTTCGGCCTCTCCGTTGTACCGCTTTCTCGCGTCTTCCACGGAACCGCTGGCCACATCGACTCCGGCGTAAAACGCAATATTTGCTTTCTCCCATTTCGCAAGATCTCCTCCCTTTCCACAAGCCAGATCCAAAACGTAATCATTCTGTTTCGTGTACATCCTCAACAGCACTGATTTCACCCAGTTGTTTAATTTCTTCAAATGAATAATAGGCGAATGTTCCCTCTGAATTCTTGTTTGGTTCTCCCTCGCGCTGTAGTGATCTGCCACTTGTCGGACATGCGCAGCTTCGTCGTCTGTATCTGTACGGAGGTCTATTGTCGCCTGGCGCTTGGACGCTGGTCCACGGTCCACGTGGAAGGCATCCTGAGCTTCAGGAGAACTGTCGTGCGAATCTAAACCACTAGAATCCTCCCAGACGGCCCTCTTGGATAGAGACATGGGCTGTCTCTGCCGGTTTTCACTGTTTGGAACGCAGGAAGACGCCTGAAGGCTGCCGGCATGCTAGAGAGATGATCGCGGAAGAAGAAACGAGATGGAAACACTGCTGTTCCAACATCGCCAGAAAAAGGACATGGTCATGACGATGGGGGGAAACTGGGAAAGGAAAAACGATGCGTGACGTGGGAAGGACTTCAGTGTTTCATATATCGCAACGCATCTGACCGATGTCCGCTCCACCGATAAAGCTTTGCCTGAATGTGCGTCAGAGGTCGGAAAAGTCAAAAATTCCGATACCCGAATCCGACATTTTTTTTTTTTCAAAATCTGAACACCCGAAATACACCCGCGTTATGTCACGCTCCTACATTTGTAACCCGGTACCCGATACGCGTTTACGACAACAAAAGTTAACCGAAAATCGATTTCTCGCGACTACCCGTACCCGCCCGTACCCGAATATGTACAAAATCAATGGTTCATCTTCCTCATACCTTCCACGATACCAAGAGTACAAAGTACAACAATGTTGTATAGTATAGACAATGCACCGCGAATCGTAATTAGAGTAAAGAAATAATTAAAGTAAAAAAACGCAAAAAGCTAATTAGAGTTATTAACTCTATTTTGGGTAATCAACATTTTTCAAAAAAACAGTTACGTGATAACGACATGTATTAAATCGTTATTTGTACTTTTTTACTTAATAAAGTACAATTTTGCACCGTCAGACACCGACCGTACGCCACACAATTTAAAACGACGTTGTATTAGGGTTATTAACGGTCATTCAAAAAGTACCTTAAATAATGTAAAGAATAATTTTGAATAACGTACTCTATTTATGGTCTTAGAGTCAAAATTTGGGGTGACGGAATTAGCGTACATAACTCTAATTACGATTCGCGGTGTATTGTACTGGACAGTGTTTTAGTGGAACATACCTACGAAACTTCATTTTTACCCGAATTTGTTTTCTGTTTTTTTTTTAATCACCCGGCCGAATCCGGCCGGCCCCCAAAATTTGGCAACCGAATCCGTTCCGGATCCGATGCGGGCGGTCGGGTACCAGTCGGGTACGGATTCGGGTACCCGATTGCGACCTTTGATATGCGTGTGAGTTACTGAATTATATAAATTCACAAGCGAACGAAATGGAGGTGGCCGATATGTGAAAACTTTTTTTTCAACATTTTATTGATATCATGGTGAAATTCTGTGGTCTCCATTGACCCACAGAATAAGCAGCCTATGTAAAGCCTCTAGGATAATATTTGCCCCTTCTACTTTCCCGCTGAATAAGCGCCGCCCAGGCACACAAATATTCAGACCACTCTCACCCTTGTGAGGACAAGACTCCCCTGAGTCAAACGCAAAAAGAATCACTGAATTTGCTCACCCGAGCAGTAAGTTATGGCTGGTCAAAGATGACCTTTATAGTTACAAGCTCTCTTAGAGAGGGAGGTACCTAAATATTACTAAGTCTCGGTCTGCCTACTCACGACTACCTACTATTAAACCCTAGTCCAATAGAAACACTATAAAGTACAAGAAAGTACAATGAGCGATGTACTTATTGTACAACCATTGTACGACAAGGTCTACAAGGTGACACCTGTCATATCGGAAGCCATGGTTCCTCCTCCCATCTTCTCCGGTATCAAATAATGTGGCGCCACGTGGCACCCCGTGACGCTATATCCGTATGCCGCCAAAAGGCTCACTTCGCGTGGCGGCTATAATGCCGACCGTCCGATCAAAACATATTTTACACGGTTCAGATTCGCGTACATGCAGAAATTGCTCCTTTTGGTTAATCTGCTGTTAATTAGCTGTTTCGTTAATGTTTATATATTTATGAAACCCGTCACGTGTATCGTTTCGTAACGCCTTAATGGTTAAGGCGTAAGGCTATAAATAATCTAGAGGTCATAGGTTCAAATCTAGACCTAGGCATCATTTTAGCCAAAATACCCTAAACTGCAAAAACTGCCACTTTCTAAATATGGCGGCAGCCATGGCGCGCCTTTGGTCCTCACTCTCTTTCTTTAAGGCGAAACTAAAATAGGGAAGTGAACTATTAATTACCTCTTTTCAACACTCCCCTTAATTCCTAGTCACTTTTCAATTTTAATCCACAGTTTTCTCTGCAATAAATCAACTTAGGGGAAGGCACTGCTTTTGTCATCATGTCTGCAATCATTTCTCTATCAGTTTTATGAACCAGTTTAATAATTTTATTTTCTACCTTCTCTCTGACAAAGCTTAGTCTAATATCCATATGCTTAGCTTTGAAGTGATGTTTCGGATTAGCTGCAATCGAGATAGCAGCTTGATTATCACAAAAAACATGTTGAGTTCCAGACTTCATGAACCCAAGTTCTTCAAGAAGAGATTTAACCCACATTAATTCTTTGGTGGCAGCACAAGAAGCCATGTATTCAGCCTCCATAGTGGACTGAGCAACTACTTTTTGTTGCTTGCTACTCCAACAACATGCACCGGATCCAATTTGCAACACATATCCAGTCGTACACCTCCTTAAAGGCACATCTCCATAACTGGCATCACTCCAAGTGGTGATGTCAGTGTGCTCCCCTCCCAAATGCAACCATAATTCCCTTGTCCCCACCAGATACCTCATCACTCTTTTGGCAGCCTCCCAATCTCTCTTTCTTGGTTCATTTAGATTTCTACTAAGGACACCTACAGCTGCAGCTATATCCGGACGGGTACAGTTCATAAAATAAATTAAACTGCCTACAATTTGCCGATAAGGGATATTTTCCATAAATTTTCTTTCTATCTCGTCCATCTCATCATTAATGATGAATATTCCTCCCTCTTCACTCCCCTCACTCACTTTCTTCAAATCCATGGGAGTAGTACATCCGTTTGCTTTCTCCATTTGAAATTTTTCTAGCATATTACCGATTGCTTCTTTTTGAGTGAGTCTTATAATTCTATTCCCTCTATCTCTCTCCATTTGAATTCCCAAAATGTACTTTGCTTCGCCAAGATCTTTCATATCAAAACTGCTTCTAAGATCCCGTTTTAGTTTGTTAATTTTATCTAAGGACTTGCTTAAGACTAACAAATCATCCACATAAATAGCAATAAATATCACTCCATTCTCATCCTCAAATAAATATATAGAGTGATCTGAACTAATTCTGATATACCCCAAACCGGTCAGAAATTCGTCGAGCTTTATATTCCACTGTCGCGGGGCTTGCTTAAGCCCATAGAGTGACTTTATCAGTTTGCAAACTTTGTTTTCTTCCCCACTTTCCACGAATCCTTCCGGTTGCCTCATGTAAATTTCTTCTTCCAACTCTCCGTGCAAAAAGGCAGTTTTAATATCCATCTGGTGGATTTCCATATCCTCCGCTGCGGCTATACTTAAAAGGATTCTAATAGAAGGAAATCTGACTACAGGTGCAAAGGTTTCTTCGTAGTCTATCCCCTCTTTCTGTGTATAACCTTTTGCAACTAACCTAGCTTTGTACCTCTCAATGGTATTATCCGGGTTTAATTTAAGTTTAAACACCCACTTACATCCGATCGGTTTTCGGTCCGGTGGACAATCTACCAACTCCCATGTATTGGCTTCCATGATAGAGGCCATTTCTTCATTTATAGCTGTGATCCACCGGCTACTTTCTGGAGTGTTTATGGCCTCTAAGTATGTTTGAGGTTCATTTGGGTGAGACATCTTTGTGAGTTGGTTATTTACTTGTCTTTCTTGAAGTCGTTTACTACTTCTTCTTCCCCCTTCAAAATCGGACGCCGGTATGGAAGGCATCCTTGGGTTTCGTTTTGGGAGATTTTCAGCTTCCCTATCTTCCAATTCCGGTGTCTCATCAAGTTCCTCATCGGTTTCCACTTCGTATTGTGGCGTTGCCTCGGATGTTGTCCTTTCCTCCTTCTCCTTAGGTAGATCTGCAGATTTTTCTTTTTCTCCCTCTTCCTTCTCTTCATTTTCAAAGTCAAAGTCAGAAAACTGATCCGTTTCAAATCTGATTTTGACTTCCTTATTATATTTGAATGGATCAATGGACTTCTCTTCATTCATCACCACTATGTGTTTTACCAAAATTATATCTCTCTTTTTCAAGTCATACACTCGGTATCCTTTTGTGCTCTCATCATATCCTACAAGATATCCCGGTTTCCCTCTTCCCTCTAACTTCCATTTAGTCTTATCGGAATCCAAACTGTAGACTTGACTTCCGAACACTCTCAAACTAGACAAATCAGGCTTTCTTCCTGTCCACCTCTCATACGGAGTTTCCTCCTTATTTGCTGAAGTTAAGACTCTATTTTTGATGAAATTAGCATAGTTCATAGACTCAGCCCAAAACTGCATCCCTATCCTCTTATCACTTAACATACTTCTGGACATATCTCCTAAAGTTCTATTCACTCTTTCTGCTACTCCATTTTGTTCCGGATTATAGGGAACAGTTTTCTCATGATGAATTCCTTCTTCTTTAAGATATTCTTCAAAATCCCTTGAGGTGTATTCTTTCCCATTATCACTTCTTATCTCTTTTATTGAGGTTTCATGTAGCTTTTCACTCCATACTTTATACTCTTTGAAACATCTTAATACCTCTGACTTATGTCTGAGAAAGTATACCTTTGTGTATATAGACCAATCATCTGTGATAGTTAACATCCATCTCTTCCCCCCATGTGAAGCATACCTAGCAGGTCCCCAAACATCAGTGTGAACTAGATCTAATACTTTCTCTCTCCTAAATGTGGTTGCCTTTGGAAATGGAAGTCTATGAATCTTCCCTTGGGCACATCCACTACAATCATCAAAGGTCTCATCATCTTCAAAAGTAATACCCTCCACTATTCCCTTTTTCTTCATTTTCTTTAATCTATCTAGATGCACATGCCCCAACCTTTTATGCCAAAGCATCATCTCACTTGCACACGAGTAGAGAACACTCTTTTCATTGCAAAGTACAATTCTGAACATTCCTTGACTGCCCTTCTCAGCTATGAAATAAACCTCATTATCAAAGCTTGCTGTGAAGATTCCTTTCCTAGTTCCTGTTTCAAACTCCTTTTCATCTAGGACAGCTGTTGAGACTAGGTTCTTGCTAAGTTGTGGAATGTAAAGAACGTCTGAGAGTGTTACAATTGAGGCCTTTCCATCAACTAGAACCTTCAAGTCAACAGTTCCAACAAGACTTGTGGTTTCTACTCTACCATCTCCGTACTCTATCTCAACTGTTGGGATCTTTCTCAGTTTAGTGAACCACCGCTTATCTTTGCACATATGCATTGAAGCCCCTGAGTCTATGATCCACCCATCCTCGGGTGGATCCCTCTTACCTCCGAAAGCACACTTTTGTCTCCGTGGAATGTCGACATGTTTTTCAGTGTTTTTCGGATTAAGGAGAAGCTCCTCAAGCTCCTCTTCAGGTTCAGTTTTTTCTTCCACTTCCTCATCAAGAACTTGAGTCAGGAAAGCCTTTTTCTTTCCTCCGTCCTTTGAGGTTCCTTGACCATCGGACGAAACGTAGAATTTGTAAAAGCGTACGGAAATGTGAGAGTGGTTGTCGCCAATGGCAACACGAGCGTGACAGAATATCCTCCGTCAAAGATTTTCTCGCGGCTTCGTCAAACATTTTCTCGCGGCTTCCGGTGGCCTCGCATCCACCCTGGCGGAAGGCACATGGCACGTGTAACCACCTGATCGCGCGTTCTTCGTGGATCTTTTTCTACAACTTTCCACGAGGCACAATGGTATACGTCCAGGCTCTTAAATTAGACCTCGTTCAAGTCACTTGTTTAAAAGTGAAAGGTTCGACCTATGGCGTATCTGATTTTGAATCCGACGGTCAAGGTTTACGCCCATAACCTTGGAGAATCAAATCGCTCATTCACTACACCGTGAATCGTTATTTGACTGATGTGCTCTATATCGACGCCCCAAAATTTTGACATTGATACACGAAATACAGTGACTGAGGGTGAAGTTCCATTAGGACATTCTGTAATTGTACGGCCAACATTACAGAATGCGACAATTTGAACGAAGTTCCATTTCGCAGTCTGTAATGCACGTGTTAGCAAAAGAGTGGTGCCCATTTCGCAGTCTGTAATGCACGTGTTAGCAAAAGTGTGGTGCCACGTAGCTATAGATTGGATATTGCAAATTGTCAATAATTTTCACACCGACTAAAAATCTTCATTTGCGTACCATGCACTTGCGTGCCAGGTCATCGTGCAACACAACTTTTGTACTCTTTGCAGACGCCTTCTCAAATACCACCTCATTTTTTTAGGGTTTTTGTTTTTCCGCGTGACGAATGGGCGTTGCCACAAATAGTGTGACGAATAGGCGCTAACAGAAACAACTTGACAAAAGTGCGTTACGTGATTTCGTTTGTATTTTTTGTTGGATTTTATAATGCGTATATCGTGTGCCATTTTTTTTTTTTTCGTTGGTTGCCATCTTGACACGTATGTTCATTATCCAACGTGTCGCGGCTCAAATTTTGGCTGAAGAATCGGGTAAGGTGCAGCCAACTACATACCCACTACAGTAATACATATTGATTGCTACTATACTTGTAGAGGTCGCAAAAGTCAAAAAAAATTGATACCCGAATCCGACATTTTTTTTTTCAAAATTTGAACACCCGAAATCTGGTCGGGTTATTGCACGCTCCTAAAATGTTACCCGTTACCCGATGCGGGTTTACAAAAAAGAAAGTTAACCCAAACTCGATTTCTCGCGACTTACCCATACCGCCCTTTACCCGAATAAGTACAAAATTAATGGTACATCTCCCTCATACCTTCTACAATACCAAGAGTATAAAGTACAATAATTGTGTATAGTATGGACAATACACCGCCAATCGTTATTAGCGTTTAGAGATTATTTGTGTTAAAAATAAATTAGCATTATTAACATGAATTTTAGTTTTTCAAGATATCGAAAAAAAAAACAAATTACTCTAATTGATCCATAAGGCTGACATGGGTACAACGGATATACCATCTGGATCTTCACGGTAAAATAGGTAAAATTTCAAAATCTGACAAATTGTATACCGTCGCGTCCTTTTACTCTAATTTATTCATAACTCTAATTTGGGTTTTTTTCTGTATAATTAATAGGCGATCAATATCTTCACACTAAAATAGGTATGATTTCATTCTACATTTAATTATGAGCACAGTTTTACGTGCGATCGCGATTATTTTGGTTCATATTTCGTATTTTTTTACTTACCAAAGTAACATTTTGTACGGACTACAATCCCCTACATCACACTATTAAAGAAAATCATAAATTATAATTATTAACGCTAATTCCCCATAACTTTATTTAACATAAAAAAAAATAGTGTTATTAATTATATTCATGTAAAACCCTAAAAAAATGGAAGCGCCGATATAGCGTAGTTAATGATAATAACGATTGGCGGTGTACTGTACTCTACAGTACTGTACATCGCCAATCGCTATTAGCGTATTGAACGCTAATTCGGTCCCGCTTTTTTTTTCAAATTCTCAATTAAAATTATCCGTAATATTTTTTAAAAAAACTGTAATTTCTAATTAGAGTAAACGATATCTTTCAAAATTTCCAAATTCCCAATTAGCGTTAATAACGGTAATTATTTCTATACGCTAAAAAAACCTCTACGTTAATAGCGATATGTGGTGTAGTGGATCGTACCTATGAAACCTTCAATGTTTTCGCTTTTTGCTTACTCAATGGTACCCGAATTTGTTTTTTTTTTTTCTTAATCACCAGACCGATCCGGCCGGCCCCCAAAACTTGACACCCGAATGCGTACCGGATTCGACGCAAGCGGTCGGGTACGTATTATGGTACCCATTTTGAGACCTCTGGCTACCTAACATGATGTGACGATGATTTCTATACGATGTTTCTGTTGTTTTTAGAAAGCTTTAGTCCTCTCTATGCCTCAGCCGTGAGAGAGAGTTGTTCAGGACATAAGCTATTTTTGGTTGAGTTCGGTTCAGTACTTACCAAAATTAGTGTGACGGTGAAGTTGGGAGTTCACGGTTCACTCACACTTGGGACACGCGTCGTCACTTGGGAGAATGCGTGAGTATGTCCTCCGTGGACTTACGGAAATTCGGCAGGACCACAGGACTTCGTGAAGTCAGTTCTACGGTGCCAAATCCTCTAATCGAACCACTAACAGTCGCCGCCAACAAATAGTGACGAGGCGTGACTAGATCATTATCACTTTACGTTGTCTGAACTTCGGTGTAAATATTTGTGATAGAATGTTAGATGTACTGCTTGAATTCCTCTGTACAGCTTAGTGTAGTTTCGGTGTATAGAAGTAGGACTTAGTGAATTTTATTTTTAGGAACAAATGATATGAAAACTTTACACTCAGTTTTATGTTATTTCATTTCTTCATATCTCACAGATTTGAGAGTGGAATTGATTGAAATTTTGTGTGTGTGTTACTTTATATGTTATCTAAAGTGTGGGAAATTTTCAAGACGTTTGGACAATTTTTCTGAAAGTTATAGTCTGTCAAAGTTGCTATTCAGCCATCAGTATTTGTGGAAGCTTCCTCTCTTGATTTGTTCTACGATGACTACTGCTGCATCTTCTTCATCTTCAGTGCCAGCAATTGTCTCAGAACAACAATTTCGATGTCCATGCACATTGTAGAAATTAGTGATTTTTTTTTTTTTGTGTTTTATAGGTCTACAGGATGCAAAATAAAAGGGAGAAAAGAGACATAAAGAGTCTGCCTCTAACTCCTCTCTCAAGTCCCCACACTTGTCGTAGTCACTAAAGACTGGAGAGGGAGGTAGAGCCATGGCTCTCTAGGTTGTCTAAAGAAGACAGGAAGGAGAAGTTAGTAGATTTACCAAAAAGGTTTCACGGACCCAGGATTTGATCTTGGTACCTACCGTCAGTGAAAGTAGTTGTTAGCGTTGTCCTATAGTCTGTGAACTGTGCTGAGACATATAGGATGTGATAACTATTTAAACTTGTACATGTAGGGAATACCGTTTAACCAGATGAACGAAATATATGGCATAGATTCAGTTGTACTTTATGTATCGACCAAAACAAATGTTACGAACATTTGTTTCGACGGCTTGTATCCAAAGCCGACTTCGGATCAAACGGCCATGGTGCGAGCCGACATTGCGGAATAGTCGCTTTGGCGATTTACGGCCACATTCACACATGATCACACGTGGCAGCATCTCAGTAACTTGCGGAATCTCTGGGGAGCATCACAACAAGTCCAGATGTGACAAGTGTCACCTTTACAACCATGTCTAACAGTGGCCGTACAGAAAGTACTCTAGCACCTGTACTTTTCTCTTCTACACAGTCTTGTGATTGGTATCGTACTTTAGTTGAAGGTGGTATAGAGAGGGATTTAGGACTTAGACATTTTAGAGATAAGCGCCTTTATCTCTAAGGGCATCTGTATGTATAGGCTATTTTTGGCAATTCATAATTAACTGCTCAGGGGAGCAAATTGCATGATTTTTTTTGTGGCAGACTCAAGAGAGTCTTCCCTTCACTAGGGTGAAGTTAGGTTAGTCAGTTGTCTGTCAAGATGGCAATCAGAGTTGTGCAAAGTGCAAAGGGTTTAGGCTATCCTAGAGGCTTCGAGTGAGCGCCTATTCTGAGTACCAATGGAGGTCTCAAAATTGCAGGTTGTTGGCCCACCCTCTAGGGTGCCCATATTTAACGGGATTGGCTTCATATACCGGGAGAGTATGATGACAAGAGCTCTGTGTGAAAAAAGGTTTTGGGGGATAGTGAGTGAACGAGTGAAACCTCCATCCAGATCGGCCATTTCTCCAAGGTTTGGGGGAAGCAGGTTAATCAGACAAGCATGTCCAACACCATCGGAGGATTCGGAGGACGGGGAGAGCATTGTGTTAGACAAAGGGTAAGAAAAAGAGACAATCTAACCGATAGGAACACCTATAGCAACCGGATCACTGTTCAGGTCACCTATTCCGATGAATGTGGAGAATGATGTTGATACTTGGGACTACAACAATATAGCGGCGAATCACTTCATTCTCCGCCATCTCACTCAAGGAGTTGCATCTCCTCATTTGCTTGTAGAGAGGGCATCGGATCTGTGGATTGCCCTAATAGAGATGTACTGAAGTGGTACGATCCAGCAGCAATAATTGACTGATCAAAAGATAGATGCATACGCATATAAAGGGGGAAAAATGGTAGATTTTTGTAATGAGTTTGCAACCTTTTTTATGGAGCTGGAGAGTGTTAGTCAGATAGAAACGGAAAAGATGAAGGTTAACTGTCAACTCTTGAAGTTACCCAATGACTTTGAGAACATAGTCAACAGTGTTTAAGATTTGTAGGACTCCAAGTCGATTTGGAATTTTGTGGTAGAGATGATTCTCATCCGAAAGAATACGAGAGATCCGGAGGGGAGGAAAAAGTGGACAAGCTTTGGCAACCGGGACCGATTCGAGGAACAAGGATCCTAGAAAATCGTTGGAAACTATAGAGGAGGAGGAACAAAAAATCAGTCCGATGAGTCAAAACCGAGGGTCTCAAAGGGGTTGTGTCATTTTGCAAGAAACCATGACACTATATGGCGGAGTGTTCTAAACTAACCGAACTTCGGTTAAAGGAGGGGCGGACTGGTAGACCTCCAACAGGAAGAAAAAGGCCCTTGTGACGCAGGTACATGAGGAGGAATCAGAGGACGAGGACGATGAGCTTTTGTTGGATGAGGAGTTGTTGTTGAGGCGAAAACAGAGGCTAAAATTCCACGAAAGCAAAAATGTTCTTACAGTGGATTGAAAGGTGAAACAGGTTGGATTGTGGATTCAGGTGCCACCATGCACATGTGCAAGGATAAACACATGTTTACAAAATTGAGGAAGATTCTCACCGCAAAGATAGAGTACAAAATAGGAGGGTAGTCACTACTACTATTGTACGATCAGTAGATCAAAAAGTATTAGTGCAAGGCCAGACATCCATAGTTACATTCTTTGATGTGCTGTTTATTCTTAAATTGAACAAAAACCTCATCTCAACATCTGTGTTACATGATAAGGGTTTTGACACTAGCACTAAAAAGAGAATCTTTACTGCTAGTTTCGAGGAGGAAGTGTATTTCATTGTTAAAAAAGGTAGCCAAGGGATGTTTCGCCTGATTTTAAGCAATGAAAAGAAAAAACTTTATTATGTTGGTGTTCATGATTTTACGTTATGGCATAAGAGACTTGGACATGTGCATTTAGATATGCTGAAAGAAATGAAAAAGATGGGGGTAGTGGAATGAAACTCTGAGACCTCCATAAGTCCTCAGAGTATACAGCTTCCAAGAAGCCTCTAGGATAATCCTGACCCCTTTGTGTTCCAGCAAAAATAACTGCCACCCTGGCAGACAAAAACCCTGACCACCTGCACCCTTGTAAAGGCAAGACTCCCCTGAGTCGGTAGCAAAAAGAATCTCTGAATTTGCTCCCGTGAGCAGTACGTTATGGAGGGTCAAAGTTGACCTTTTGTACAGAAGCTCTCTGGGAGAGGGGGTCCTATCTTCTAATTTTTCTAAGTCCTATCTCTCTCACAGACTCTATCTACTGATATACGGAACCAATCAGAATTGAGTTCCGTACGCAAAAGTACAGCTGCCAGTGTACTTTACGTACGGACAGTGTACGACATGGCCAAAATGTTGACACATGTCAAATCCGGATTCGGTGCCATAATCTCCGGAGATTCCACAATCCAACGGAATTTCCCCACGCGTCATCCGATGTGGCAATGGCCACAAACCACCGAAATCTTCCACCGCGATCTCGGCGCTAATCCTGGCTGTCCGATTAAATTTGGATTTAATCGTAGCCGTAATTAATACATGCGCGGTATTTGTTTCACTTACGAAACAAATGCGCGGTACAGATTTTTGTCCGTACCGTAATTCGTACATAATATATTACTGGATCTATGTATCACGTAATCCATTTCAGTTAAATGATTTATCGCACGTATAATCATTTAAATAAATATCAAACTATATACCACGTAACACTACGGTTAGACTAAACGGCTAAGCCTACCGGCTGTTTCCTGTCTGCCGGCCGGTAGGTACAAGGATCAAATCCTGCCGCCGGCACATACCTTTTAGATAAATAAATAAACCCTAATATAAAATTCCCGTTAACCTCAGGATAGCCAAGGTAGCCATGGCTCTAGCTTCCTCTCCAATTTCTCAGTGACTGCGACAAGTTTGAGAGTTGGAAATTGAAGTTAGAGATAGACTGCCTCGACTTCTATATTTCTTTTCAGACCTAGAAAGTACTAATAAAACCATTAGTTTCTACACTCCCCTTTTTTTCTAGTCAATCTTTAATTTCAGACCACACTTCTCTCTGCAAAAAATTAGCTTAGGGGAAGGCACAGGTTTGGTCATCATATCTGCTACCATCTCACTATCTGGTCTGTACTCTAAACTGATTATTTTGTTTTCTACTTTCTCTCTAACAAAGCTTAGTCCGATGTCCATGTGTTTGGCTTTAAAATGGTGTTTAGGATTGGCAGAAATAGCGATTGCTGCCTGATTATCACAAAATATTTTCTGCACACCACTCTTAAGGTGACCAAGCTCACCAAGCAAAGACTTGACCCACATCAATTCTTTTACAGCAGAGCAAGAGGCCATATACTCAGCCTCCATGGTGGACTGAGCAATAACCTTTTGCTGTTTGCTACTCCAACAGCAAGCCCCATCACCCACATATAATACATATCCAGAAGTACATCTCCTCATCGGAGAATCACCATAACTGGCATCACTCCAAGTAGTGATGTCAGTATTCTCCCCACCCAAATGCAACCATAGATCTCTAGTTCCTACCAAATATCTAAGGACTCTCTTAGCTGCCTCCCAATCCTTCTTAGTGGGAGCATTTAGACTTCTACTCAGCACTCTTACAGCTGCAGCTAAATCCGGCCGAGTAGAATTCATAAAATAGATTAGACTTCCCACTACTTGCTTGTAAGGAATAGTCTCCATGAACTTCTGTTCATCAGGAGATAATTCCTCGTCTAAGACTATGACTCCTTCTTCCTCACTCCCCTCACTTCCCTTCTTCAACTCCATTGGAGTTGTACAACTATTAGCTTTATCCATTTGAAATTTTTCAAGCATGTTCCCTATTGCTTCCTTTTGAGTCAATCTTATAATTTTCCTTTTTCGGTCTCTCTCTACTTGAATTCCCAAAATATATCTTGCTTCTCCCATATCCTTCATTTCAAATCTCCCCTTAAGATCGGTTTTCAGTTTGTTAATTTTTTCCATTGATTTACTTAATACAAGCAAATCATCAACATAAATTGTAATAAATATCAAACCTTCCTCATCTTCGAAAACATAGATTGAGTGATCTGAGCTGATCCGGATATATCCCAGACCGGTAAGAAACTCATGAAGCTTCTTATTCCATTGTCGAGGTGCCTGTTTCAAACCATAAAGAGATTTCATCAGCCGGCATACCTTACTCTCCTCTCCTTTCTCCACAAAACCTTCGGGTTGTCGCATGAAGATCTCCTCTTCCAATTCTCCATGCAAAAAGGCTGTCTTGATGTCCATTTGATGCACTTCCATGTCTTCCGCCGCTGCTAAACTGAGAAGTATGCGGACGGAGGGAAATCTGACCACCGGGGCAAAGGTTTCCTCGTAGTCAATTCCTTCCTTTTGTGTAAATCCCTTTGCCACTAATCTGGCCTTGTAGCGTTCGATTGTGTTATCTGGGTTCAGTTTTAATTTGAAAACCCACTTACAACCGATTGGTTTTCGGTTAGGTGGACAGTCCACCAGCTCCCAAGTATCGGCTGCCATGATTGAAGCCATCTCCTCATTGATGGCTGTCTTCCACCGGTTTCTTTCTGGACAAGTCATCGCCTCTCCATAAGTTTGAGGTTCATCTTGATGAGATAGTTTAGTTACCTTGTTATTAACCTGTTTTTCTTGCAGTCTTTTGCTACTTCTCCTCCCCCCCTCAAAATCTGAGGCCGGAATAGATGGTTCTCGTGGATTCTTTCGAACAAACTCGGCTTCTCCCCTATCCCTTGATTCCGAATCAATTTCCACCACGTCTTCCGCTTCGAGTAGAGTTGTCACTGGAGTTTCCACAGCCGAGTCCTTTTCGTTCTGATTTGTTCCTGCAAGAATGTCATCTTCTCTAAAACCTGGATAGTTAGGAAGCTCAAAGTCATCGGAATTTTCTGACTCAAATCTGATTTTTACTGACTTCGTATATTTGAAGGGATCTACAGACTTTCTTTCATCCATAACTACTAGATGCTTTACTAAGATTATATCTTCCCTTTTTAGATCATAAACTCTATATCCTTTAACATCTTCATCATATCCTAATAAGTATCCTGGTTTTCCTTTAGGATCTAGCTTCCAATTGGACCGATCAGTATCTAGACTGAACACTTGACTGCCGAAAACCTTTAAGTGAGATATGTCTGGTTTCCGGCCTGTCCATCTCTCATAAGGTGTTTGATCTTTTATAGCTGAAGTAAGAACTCTATTCTTGAGGTAATTAGCACAGTTCATTGCTTCTGCCCAAAACCTTTTCCCTATCTTTTTATCTGACAACATACTTCTAGCACTATCACTTAGTGTTCTATTTAACCTTTCAGCTACCCCATTCTGTTTCGGATTTTCTGGAACTGTCTTTTGGTGTTGAACCCCATCTTCCCTCACAAAATCCTCAAACTGGTTAGAAGTATACTCTCCACCATTGTCACTCCTTACTCTCTTGATTGGAGTTTCATGGAGTTTTTCGCTCCATGCTTTATATTGTCTAAAACAATCCTCAGCTTCGGACTTGTTTTTCAAAAAATATACCCGGGAATACCGAGACCAATCATCAGTTATAGTCATCATAAATCTCTTCCCCCCCGGTGAGGACACTTTAGCCGGTCCCCAAATATCTGTGTGTACTAGATCTAGAATTTTTTCCCCCTTATAGGTGGTTGACTTAGGAAAGGGTAATCTGTGTGCTTTACCTTGAGCACATCCACTACAACCACTTATATCATCACTCTCACTGAACTGAATCCCTTCCACCACTCCCATCTTTTTCATCTCTCTTAACTTATCTATATTCACATGCCCAAGCCTCTTATGCCACATCATAATATCATGAACACCAGCATAATAAAGTTTCTTCTTTTCATTACTTAAGATCAGCCTAAACATCCCATGGCTACCTTTCTCAGCAATGAAATAGACATCATCCTCAAAACTAGCAGTAAAGACTCCTTCCCTAGTGCTAGTAAAAAAACCCTTATCATCTAATACTGATATAGAGATAAGATTTTTGTTCAGCTCCGGAATAAACAATACATCGGAGAATGTTAACATGGATGTCTTTCCTTCTACAAACACTTTTAGATCTACCGATCCTACAAGAGTAGTGGTGACTATCCTCCCATCCCCGTACTCTATCTCTACGGTGGGAATCTTTCTTATCTTAATGAACAGGTGTCTATCCTTACACATGTGCATGGAGGCACCTGAATCTACAATCCAGCCTGCTTCACCTTTCAATCCACCGTAAGCACATTTCTGCCTTCGTGGAATTTCGACCTCATTTTTCGCCTCCAACTCCTCATCCAAAAGGAGCTCATCGTCCTCGTCCTCGGATTTAGCCTTAAGTACCTGTGTGACAAGGGCCTTTTTCTTTCCTCTCGAGGTACCACCGGTCTGCCCCTCCTTTAACCGAAGCTCGGTTAGCTTAGTGCACTCTGCCATATAGTGCCCCCGTTTCTTACAAAAGTGACATAGTCCTTTGGGAGCCCTTGGTTCGAACTCATCGGCCTGCTTTTTCTGCTCCTTACCCCCATAGTTTCCGACCGGTTTTCGGGAATCCCTGTTCCTCCAATCAGTCGCTGTTGCCAAGGCTTGGCCACTCTTTCCTCCCCTTCGGATCTCAATTGTATTCTCCTGAACGAGAATCATCCCTACCACTGAGTTCCATATCCACCTTGAGTCAGGCAAGTCCTGCACACGGTAAACTATGTTCACGAACTCATCAGGTAACTTCATCAGTAAACAGTTAACCTTTTCTTTTTCACTAAAATCTTTTCCCGCACTCTGTAGCTCCATGAAGAGTGTAGCAAGCTCATTGCAAAAATCCAACATATTTCCCCCTTTGTATACATACTCCTTAACTTTCTGATCAGCCAACTGTTGTTGCTGAATCGTACCACTTCGGTACATCTCTATGAGAGCCATCCAAAGATCGGATGCTCTTTCTACCTGCAAATGAGGACATGCAAGTCCTTGAGTGAGATGGCGTAGGATGAAGTGCTTTGCCGCCATATTGTTGAAGTCCCAGGTTTCAGTATCATTCTCCTCATTCCTCGGAATAGGTGACATCAATGTCGAACCAGTTGCTATTAGTGTGGTCGTCTCCTTCTCCTTTCCTTTGTCCACCACCTCTCCTTCTTTTGTTTCCTCCGTTGAAGGTGGGTCCTCTTTCCTGGTAATCTTGTTTCCTCCAAACCCTGGAGGAATTCCAAGACTTGATGGACGCCCCAACCGTCCACTCACTATCCCCCAAAACCTTTTTTCGCATAGAGCTCCTATCATCATACTTTCCCAGTATATGAAGCCTGTTCCATTAAAGATTGGTACCCTAGAGGGTGGGCCCATAACCTGAAACTCTGAGACCTCCATAAGTCCTCAGAGTGGACAGCTTCCAAGAAGCCTCCAGGATAATCCTGACCCCTTTGTGTTCCAGCAAAAATAACTGCCACCCTAGCAGACAAAAACCCTGACCACCTGCACCCCTGTAAAGGCAAGACTCCCCTGAGTCGGTAGCACAAAGAATCGCTGAATTTGCTCCCGTGAGCAGTAAGTTATGGAGGGTCAAAGTTGACATTTTGTACAGAAGCTCTCTGGGAGAGGGGGTCCTATCTTCTAATTTTTCTAAGTCCTATCTCTCTCACAGACTCTATCTACTGATGTACGGAACCAATTAGAATTGAGTTGCGTACGCAAAAATACAGCTGTCGGTGTGCTTTATGTACGGACAGTGTACGACATGGCCAAAATGTCGACACATGTCAAATCCGGATTCGGTGCCATAATCTTCGGAGATTCCACAATCCAACGGAATTTCGCCACGCGTCATCCGATGTGGCGATGGCCACAAATCGCCGAAATCTTCCTCCGCGATCTTGGCGCTAATCCCGGCTGTCCGATTAAATTTGGATTTAATCGTAGCCGTAATAAATACATGCGCGGTATTTGTTTCACTTACGAAACAAATGCGCGGTACTGATTTTTGTCCGTACCGTAATTCGTACATAATATATTAGTGGATCTATGTATCACGTAATCCATTTCAGTTAAATGATTTATCGCACGTATAATCATTTAAATAAATATCAAACTATATACCACGTAACACTACGGTTAGACTTAACGGCTAAGGCTACCGGCTGTTTCCTGTCTGCCGGCCGGTAGGTACAAGGATCAAATCCTGCCGCCGGCACATACCTTTTAGATAAATAAATAAACCCTAATATAAAATTCCCGTAAACCTCATGATAGCCAAGGAAGCCATGGCTCTAGCTTCCTCTCCAATTTCTCAGTGACTGCGACAAGTTTGAGAGTTGGAGAGAGAAGTTAGAGATAGACTGCCTCGACTTCTATATTTCTTTTCAGACCTAGAAAATACTAATAATACCATTAGTTTCTACATGGAAGGGATTCACTTTGAAGAAAATGAAAATCTAAGTGACCGTAGTGGATGTGCTCTAGGTAAGGCACATAGGTTACCTTTTCTAAAAGTAGCCACTTATAAAGGGGATAATGTGTTAGATTTGGTACACACTGATAAATGGGGACCGGCTAAAGTGCCCTCACCCGGAGGTAAGTGGTTTATGATGACTATCACTGACGATTGGTCTCGATATTCAAGAGTATATTTTCTGAAAAATAAGTATGGGGCCCCACTGTTTTTCAAAAAACATAAAGCATAAAGTGAGACACTCCATGAATTCCCTATTAAGAGAGTAAGGAGTGATAATGGAGGAGAGTATACCTCCAATCAGTTTGAGTATTTTCTTAGAGAAGATGGAGTGCAACACCAAAAGACTGTCCATGAAAATCGTTAGCAGAATGATGTAGTCGAGAGGTTAAATAAGACACTAAGTGATAGTGCCAAAAGTATGTTGTCAGATAAGAAGATAGGGAAGAGATTTTGGGTCGAAGCAATAAAGTGTGCAAATTATCTCAACAATAAAGTTCTTACTTTGGCAACAAAAGGCCAAACACCTTATGAGAGATGGACTGATCGAAAACCAAATGTTTCACACTTAAAGGTTTTCGGTAGCCAGGTGTTTAGTCTAGACACAGATCGGTCAAATTGGAAGTTAGATCCAAAAAAAAACCAGGATATCTTTTAGGATATGATGAAGATGTAAAGGGGTATAGAGTGTATGATATTAAGAGAGAAGATGTAATTCTAGTAAAACATCTAGTGGTGATGGATTAAGGGAAGTCAATAGATCCCTTTAAGTATACAAAGTCAGTCAAAATCAGGTTTGAGTCAGGTAATTCTGATGACTTTGATCTACCCAATTATCTAGGTTTCCGAGAAGATAATGATCTAGCAGGTACAAACTAGACCGAAAAAGAGCAAACAATGACACCTCAAGAGACAGTAGAAACGGAAGACGCGGTGGAAATTTAACCGGAACCAAGGGAGAGGGAAGAAGTTGAAAATGTTAGATGAACCCAAGAGAGGCATCTATACCGACGGCAGACTTTGAGGGAGGAAGGAGAAGCAGCATAAGGCTGCAAGAAAAACAAGTCAAAAACAAGGTTACCAAGTTATCTCATCCGGATGAACCACAAATTTACAAAAAGGGGATGAATTGTCCAGAGGGAAACCTATGGAAAACAACCATCAACGAGGAAACGGCCTCAATCATGGCGGTCGATACTTGGGAATTGGTGGACTATCCACCTCAGCCAAAGCCGACAGGATTGAAATGAGTATTCAAGTTGAAACTGAACCCGGATAACACCATTGAGCGCTACGAAGCCCGGTTAGTGGCGAAAGAATTTACACATAATAAGGGAATAGAATACGAGGAGACCTTTGCCTCGGTCGTCAGGTTTCCCTCAGTCCAAATACTACCCAGTCCGGCGGCAACAGAACACATGGAGGTGTACCGGATGGACATCAAAACAACCTTCCTCAATGGAGAGCTAGAAGAGGATATCTTCATACGGCAACCCGAAGGCTTTGTGGAATACGAAGAAGAGAGCAAGGTATGTCGGCTGATCAAATATCTCTATCATTGAAACAGGCGCCCCGGCAGTGGAACAAGAAATTGGATGAGTTTCTTACCAGTTTGGGATACACAACGATCAACTCAGATCATTCAATTTACGTGTTTGAAGATGAGGAATGAATCATTTTTATTGCAATTTACGTTGATGACTTGTTGGTCTTGAGTAAATCCATGGAAAAAATTAACCAACTCAAAACAGATCTAAAGGGTAGATTTGAGGTAAATGATATGGGAGAGGCAAAGTATATTTTGGGAATTCCGATAGACAAAGACATAGATAGGAAGATAATCAGATTAACTCAAAAAGAGGCCATTGGGAATATGTTGGAAAGATTCCAAATGGATAAGGCTAATAGTTATACATATCCCATGAAGCTAAAAAAGGGCAGCGAGGGGAGTGTGGTGTTGATATTTGAGTATTTTCTAGGTCTGTATTAGGATAGAAAAAAGCAGTGGCAGTTGCCTCTAACTCCCCTCTCCAAGCCCCCACACTTGTCGTAGTCATTGAATGCTGGATAAGGAGCTAGAGCCATGGCTGCCTAAAGCTCATTAGAGAAGACAGGGGGTGAATTAGGTATATTTACCAAAAGGTACTTGAGGACCCAAGAATTGATCTTGGTACCTGCCGTCCGTCAAGACAACCGTAGCCGGTTGCTTTGTTCGTTTAGTCTTTGTTCGTTTATTATTGTTAAGTTTATGAAAGGAAAAGGAAAAAGAAAAAGAAAAAAATGGGAGGGGATGTTTGTTTATTTGTTTGTGGGATTCAAAAGGAAAATAGACTAGAAAATAAGGGAATTTGAGTATTTTATAGGTTTGTATTAGGATAGAAAAGAGCAGAGGCAGTCTGCCTCTAACTCCCCTCTCAAATCCCTCATACTTGTCGTAGTCACTGAAGGTTGGATAAGTAGCTAGAGCCATGGCTGCCTAAAGATCACAAGAGAAGACAGATGGTGGCATCACTGCAAGTGGTGATGTCACTATTGTCCCCACCCAATTGTAACCATAGATACCTAGTCCCTGCAAGTTTTCTTAGAACTCTCTTAGCTACCTCCCAATCCCGTTTGGTGGGAGCATTAAAACTTCTACTGAGTACACCTACAGCTGCAGCTAAATTTGGCCTGGTACAGTTCATAAAGTAGACTAAACTTCCCACTACTTGCCTGTAAGGAAGAGTCTGCATGAACTTGTTCTCTTCACGTCCTAACTAATGATCAAAGAGTACAACTCCTTCCACATGTAACTCTGAGACCTCCATTGGTCCTCGGAGTAGGCAGCTCACGAGAAGTTTATCTAGGTAGTGCCGACTCCAAGTTTATATAGACCCAAATGATTGACCCCTTGAGAATTACAACCCCATTACAGCTTAACATTTGTGAAATAAGACTTTCTGTGTGCTCAGTTCCACCACAGAATTCAAAGTTAGAATATGAGTTTTCGATAACATTCCCCACTTTGACTTTCCCTTAAAAATGCAGCCACCCTGGCAGGCAAACAGTCTAACTAACTACACATGTGTGTAGCGTGGACTCCCTTGAGTCCGCAGCAAAAAGAATCAATGAAATTGGTCAACTGAATTGATAGTTATGGTTGACCAAAGTTTGCCTTTTCTATAAGATGCTCTCCGGGAGAGGCGGCTACATACCCAAAATATTCTAAGTCTTAAACCCCTCTCTAAACCCCCTAATATTGAGGTACTGACCAATCACATGATTGTAGTGTACAATAAAGTACAAATGCCGGAGTACTTTCTGTACGAACAGTGTACGACGTCGCCATAATGCAATATTTGTCACATCCGAATTTGTTGTCTTCCGTTCCGGAGATTCCGTAAACCCGTATGATGTCGCCACGTGTCATCCGGAGTGGCGGAGTCCGCAAACCACCAAATTGTCCTTTACGCGAAGCCGGCGCTAACAACGGCCGTCCGATTAATATCGGTATTTAATACGGACCGTCGACAAAAATGTCTATACTATTTGTTTCGTCCGGTACTAATAGTACAGCTGTTTCTACGCCCTATAAACCGAAATCTAGTTAAATGGAAAAACCTACGTGTACATGTTTAAATACATATCAAACGCGATACACCTTAGCACTAGTCCTAGACTAAACGGACAAAGCTAATGGTTACGATTGTCTTCACAGACGGTTGGTACCAGGATCAAGTCCTGGGTCCGTCATCCACCATGGAGGTTGAGTATATGGCCTCTTGCTTTGCTGTAAAAGGATTGATGTGGGTGGTCTTTGCTTGGTGAGCTTGGTCATCTTAATTGTGGTGTGCAAAAATTCTTTTGTGATAATCAAGCAACCATTCCGATTGTTACTAATACCGAACACCACTTTAGAGCCAAACACATAGATATTAGGCTTAGTTTTGCTAGAGAAAAAGTAGAGGATAAAGTCAAAAGCTTAGAGTACAGACTTGGCAAGCGAAATGATAGTAGACATGATGACCAGGCCTGTACCATCTCCTAAATAAAACTATTGTAGAAAAAAGTCTAGTCTCACACTGAAAGGTGACTAGAAAATAAGGGGAGTGTATAAACTAGAGATTTCTTTTTTTGTATTTTCTAGGTCTACAGGATGTAAAATAAAAGGGAGAAAAGAGACACAAAGAGTCTGCCTCTAACTCCTCTCTCAAGTCCCCACACTTGTGGTAGTCATCGAAGACTGGAGAGGGAGGTAGAGCCATGGATGTCTAGGTTGTCTGAAGGAGCCAGGAAGGAGAAGGTATTAGATTTACCAAAAATGTTTCACTGACCCAGGATTTCATCCTGGTACCTGCCATCAGTGAAAGTTGTCGTTAACGTTGTCCTATAGTCTATGAACTGTTTTGAGACATATAGGATGTGATAACTATTTAAACTTGTACACGTAGGGAATACCGTTTGACTAGATGAACGGAATATAGGGCATAGTGTAGAAATTAAAGGTTATTTTAGTATTTTCTACGTTTTGTAAAAGACAATATGCAGAAAAGAAGCAGAGGCAGTCTGCCTCTAACTCCTCTCTCCAGCTCCCACACTTGTCGCAGTCACTAAAAGTTGGAGATGGAGATAGAGCCATGGCTGCCTATGCTATCCTGACGGCGACAGACATTAGGTTGGTAGATTTTACCAATTGGTACTTGACGGACCCAGGATTTGAACCTGGTACTTGCTGTCCGTCAGGATAGTCAGCAGTCGGTCGCCTTAGCCAGATAGTCTAAGATCAAGGTTAGATGATATTAGGTTTGATAGCTATTTAAATGTTAACACGTAGGCTATTTCAATTTACGGGATATTTAGACATAGATACAGTTTGTAATGTACGGCGAACGGAACATCCGAAACGGATACCGCGCATTTTGTTTAGAAAGCGAAACAAATATTGCACAAGTATTTATGACGGCCACGATTATAATCCGGCTTAATCGGACAGCCACGAAGCATGCCGAGATTGCGGAATATGTTTCCTGCAGTTTGTCGTTGACGTCACATCAATCGCCATGTGGCACAATCACATTGGATTACGGCATCTTTGGGGATTACATGAACGAATCCAAAATGACATGTATCGACTTGTTGGGGCCATGTCGTACAACGGCTGTACAAAAAGCACATCGGCACCTGTACCTTTATGTACGATACAACATTATGCTTGTTGTCGTACTTGAGTAGATAGAGTTTTAGAGAGAGATAGGACTTAGAAAAATTTGGTAGATTGGACCCTCTCTCCCAGAGAGCTTTTGTACAAAAGGTCAACTTTGACCCTTCCTAACTTACTGCTCGAGGAGCAAATTCAAAGATTATTTTTGTTATAGACCCAGGGGAGTCTTGGCTTCACACGGGTGAAGGTGGTCATAGTTTTTGTCTGTCACAGTGGCAGTTATTCTTGCTAAAACACAAAGGGGTCAGGGTTATCCTAGAGGCTTCGTGTGAGCTGCCTACTCTAAGGACCTATGGAGGTCTCAGAGTTTCACATAGATTCAGTTGTAATTTATGTATCGACCGAAACAAATGTTACAAACATTTTTTTTGACGGCTTATACCAAAAGTCGACTTCGGATTAAGCGGCCATGGTGCGAGCCGACATCGCGGAAAGGTTGCTTTGGCGATTTGCGGCCACAGTCACACATGATCACACGTGGCAGCATCTCAGTAACTTGCAAAATCTCCAAGAGCATCATAACAAATTCGGAATTGACAGGTGTCACCTTTACAGCCATGTCTTACAGTGGCCGTACAGAAATTACTCCGACACCTGTACATTTTTGTACTGCACAGTCTTGTGATTGGTGTCGTAATTTTGTTGAAGAGGGTTTAGAGAGGGATTTAGGACTTAGACATTTTAGAGATAGACGCCTCTCTCTCTAAGGGCATTATTTTTGGCCATTCATAATTAACTGCTCAGGGGAGCAAATTGCCTGATTCTATTTGTGGTGAACTATGGGGAGTCTTGTCGTCACTAGGGTGAAGTCAGGCCAGTCAGTTGTTTGTCAAGATGGCAATCAGAGTTGTGCAAAGTGTAAAGGGTTCAAGCTATTAAAGAGGCTTCGGGTAAGCTGCCTATTATGAGTACGAATGTGTTGTCCATGGCCTATTTCAGCCATGGATTACTCTCGGAAGCACCATAGACTACCCTCAAACAGCTCTGTTTCATACAACACAGATTACTTCACAATGAACAAAATCTCCCCAAACTTTTACAATATGCAGTATATTCTAGACACTATCACCTCCCAAAGTTACAGCCAAATCCACAAAGGCATCCAAAAGATATGAGCTGCACAGTTTCCCAAAAACACTTGACAGCCTACCAAACTAACCAGTTAGACTTTTCACAAAATTTTACAAAAACAACAGATCAGACTGAAACGTTACACACGTATAGATTCTAGATCATAGAATACATCCACAAAGTTTCACATCAAAGTAACATCCAGAGTGATCACACTAACAGGTCAAAGTTGCAGAAAAACAGTCTGCCATGTCTTTGATAAACTCAGCTGTGATAATCAAAATAATCTAAGTCCTACAAGTTATACTCACAGAGTTCACTACTTTATGTACGGTGGCATACCTGCCGTACGATATTTACCATCTACCTAAACTATTGTGAGTATATCCGAATAATTCGAGGTATGTCAAAATGAACAAGTCTATACTAATAAGCTAATTAGCAAAAAGACAAACCTTTGTTGTACATAATATTTACACCGACACCTTCGCAAAATCCGCATACTAGGGGTCAACTTGATTTGTTACTTTAGATCTTTCTTATGAATCTTCGTCCGCCGACTTGATTCATACGAATCACAGTTGCGTTGTCCCGTACCATATCATATTCATATTACCCGTACCATATAATATTCATATTATCCACAGTTGCGTCAGCTGCGTTGTTCGTACGGATCATATTGAAAATCACCGCAGCTCCGTTGTCTTTTCTGCGTCGCAGCTGCGCCGTACCGGCGGCGTATATTTTCACATCGGATCGCTTCGCGATCCGCCGTTTATTTCTCAATGCTTATTCACGTCACTCACCGAGTCCCTTACGTCTCTTTAATTTTATCCGTACATTCGCTCCCCCAATCTGTAAATCCATTTGAACCTCCACATTAAATTCCATTACGCACGAACTGTCGCAAGCGCACGAAATGTCGCGTAAGCACTAAACAAACTTTTCAAAACAACATTTTGGACGGGTTCACCAAATGCTGTCTAAGCAATGGCACAATTTAAGTACGACCACTATTTGTAAATATCTGAAGCAAAATAAATTTGTACGTAGTGAATTAAAATTTAGTGTTACAATATTGAAATAAGGTAAAAGCTATAATTAGGGTTTGGACGTACTTTCGCTACAGTAGACGTACTGTTGATGTACAGTGTCATTATTCGAGTACAGTGCTTAGTTAACGTGTAGTTACTCAGTAGATTACTGTGAGGTATAAATTATAAGACTTATCCTATTTTTCATTATCACAGCTGAGTTTATCAAAGTAACGACATACTATTTTTTTGCATCTTTGACCTATTAGTGTGATGACGCTGGTTGATATTTTGATGTGTAACTTTGTGTAGATGTTTTATGCTCTAAAAACTATATGTGTGTGTATTTTCGGTGTGTTTTGTTGTTTTTATAGAATTATGTGAGGAGTCTACCTGGTTAGTTTGATAAGCTGTTAGATGTTTTTGGGAAACTCTGCAGCTCATATCTTTTGGATGCCTTGGTGGATTTGACTGTAACTTTGGGAGGTAACACTATCTAGAATATAATACATGGTGGTGTTGTTTCAGCAATTTTTGTTGATTGTGGAGTAATCTGTGCTGTTTGATACATAGCTGTTTTGGGGGGTAGTTTGTGGTGCTTTTGAGAGTGATCCATGGCTGAAATAAGCTATGGACAACTGGTTATGGGCCCACACCCATGGCTACCCATACTTGATGGATCTAACTACTACTATGGAAGTGTGTTCTCGAGATCTACTTCGAGATGATGGAGCTAATTGACGTGGTGGATGGTACTTTGGCCAAAACATCAAATGGATGGAAAAAGAAGAACCATGAGTGTCTATGGGTTATCAAGAACTCCTTGACTGAAAAACTGGTAATGTCACTCCTAAGTTTTAAAAGTGCAGCTGAGTTATGGAAGTGCTTAGAATGTACGTATTGAAAAACTTATGCATATCATTGGCTTAGTAGTGTTACCAAAATAGTTGAAAACAAGTATATAAGAGGTTGTATGGAAAAACACTGTATTGAACTAGAAATATTGTTTGCAGAAAATGAGTTGGCAAGAGGAAGCTTTACAGATGCTCAACAAGCTCTCTTGTTAATGAGAAGCCTACCTAAAGAGTATAAGAGTGCATTAGGTAGAATGACGTTAATGGATTAAAAGGATTGGAAATTAACTTTAGCAAGGAGATGTGTTTTACATGAAGAGGCTAGTAAAGAGGTTTTATCAAATGAAAGGAATATGAAGGTATCTAATTCTCAGTTTCAAAAAATTAGAAGTAACAGTGAGTTGGTGTTTGGACCTATTTTTTTTTTTTACTGTAATGATTTAGGACATACCTTTAGGGTATCTCTATCATATAAAAGTGCATGTGTTACATGAAAGTTTGGAGATGGATGGGACAGCAACCTAGTTCGACCCTTAACAAGAAGGGAATCAAATGCTTTCATGAGTGAGAAACGAGACTCGACAAATGACAAAAGGCTTACACCTTTTGTGGATGAATTTGTTTACTTACCAACAATCTATGCTCTTTGATATGAGGAGAAAGAGGTGACAAAAAAAGATTCGGTGATTGACAATGTTGCTTGTGACAGATTGGTGAGTGACACAATTTTACTAAAAGAAGAGGTTACTGAAGTAAGAGGAGTTCAAGGAAGTGAATGGCACATGGAAGTGGAAGGGACCCGAAAAATTGTTGTCACTGAAGATAGTGTGGAGAAAGCAAAGAGTGAAAAAGACTCAGTGATAAGTTGGTGTGTGAGAATGACTTACAACGGGAAGAGATTCTTGAAGAAAGGGGAGTTAGAGAAGTGAGCTTAAAATTGGCTGAAGAATATTCTTTAGATATAGAGAATACTAAACTGAAAAAAAAACTTAGAGAAGGGAAAAGAGAAGATGACAAGAAAAGTAGAGTAAAGGAAGAAGATTGTGAGAGAGAAAATGGGGAATTCACACAAGATGGGGAAGTAACAGCAGAATTGGAAGATAATGTGGGTTTAAAATTTAATGAACCCAGCGAAGGACCGGTAGAAATTGTTAAGAATATGAGGCTTAGAAATGAAGTTTATGGGAGCAGCACAGGTTATAATATTAGAGGAATATGGAAAATAACAAAGACTATTAGAAAGAGGAAAAGTTTTAATAGAAAGGGCTTGAGAATAGAAATTTAAGATGGCATACCTTAAGGGAGTGGCGATCTAATGAAACGCAGAGGAAACCATCGCTATGAGGTGGTAGGGGAATAAAACCATGGCAAAGGTATAAATTTTATGAGGAAACCAGAATATAGTAAGAGAACAAGAAAGAGATACAAATTAAGGAAGACCAGTTGGAGAAGAAACCAACTCCAAAGGCGACCACACAAAAGACCGGGAAAGCCATTTTTGAGGTGGAAAAAAAGACACCTTCAATGAGAAAATTATTGTTTAAACAGGAGAAATATTGGAGTGGCTGGTATCGTGACTAAAAGTCTGACAAAGTTTTAGATTTCCTATATATGATTGCTTAAAACTAAAACATCCAAAACTTAGGAGGAGTGTTGTTTTTGTAAAGTTTTGGATGTTTAGTAGTGAAGGTTGTGAGAGGGAATTTCCACACTCTGAATATTTTAGAAGTCTTTGCTTTTGTATGTACCTCCATTAGAGTAGAAAGATCCGTAGACAATGAAATACTGAGTCTAAAGCTTTAGGGGAGTGTTATGTTTGAAAGCTTAAGTCCTCTGTAGATGAGGTTCTGAGGGGAGTTTTTAGGACTTTGAATATTTTTGTATACGTCCTTGTAATACTTACCTATAATAGTGTGACAATGGCACCAGTACAAAAGAGTGTAATGTACCTTCTTGTGACACACGTCAAATGAGACGGACAGAATTGTGCGCTTCGACAAATAAATTAAAAGAGTACGGACGCATGAATGAACGGCGTATACGAATCGAGTTGACAGATGTGATTAGAAATGAGACCACATTGGAAATGTTACTAGAAGTGTGTCGTCCACTGCGAAAAGGTATTTTAGATCTTACGGCGATCCGCGAATCCTGGAATTGACCTGCACGGACACATACTTTATCGTTCGATCATGTGTACATCGACGGCGGAGGAAATCAAACAAGACCACTGTTGACTAAGCAAGTCGCGTCGGTTTGCATAACCAACTTGCTTCCAAGAGATTTCAGCTTTAAATGTGCAAACTTTTGGACGGGTTTGCGACTAAGACGGACAAAATTGAGAGATGTCTAAGAACCAAACTGTCACTAAGATCTAAGTACTCCTAATCACGATAAAGCTAATTCTACCTCTGTACTCTCAATATTACTGAGAGATCAATACTAAGTGATTGTACAATTACTTGCCGCCGGCTTAGTTACTATTTCCCGGATACATCCTTTCAGATGTTGGGAAAACACCTGCCAGCAAATCACTTGTGATCTTGTTATGAATCTCGTCCATCGACTTGATTCATATTAACCGCACCTGCGTTGTCTCGTTCCAGATCATATTCAACGTCACCGCAGCTTCGTCGCAGCTGCATTGTCCTGTACCGAATCATATCCAAAAAAAACCGCAGCTGCTTTTTCCCGTCTGCGTTGCAACTGCTCTGTCCCATCTACGTCACAGGTGCTTTGTCCCGTTCAATGTGTGACACGCATATGTGGATGTCGGTGCCATTTCAAATACCTTTTCTGTTCTTAATTGACGACGCGTGTCCTTTACGCAACATTTTACTGTCTTTCTGCCGTCACACTAATTTACTGAGACTTAAAGCTTTCCAATTTCAACAGTTTATACTGGCCACGCTGGCAGCAGAGTCCATATAATCGGGGTTTTTTCTAGGAATTCGATGCGGGGAAATGCAATGTATTTAGCATCTGCAACTAATGAAGAGGAGTCCTTGACTTTCACAGAACAGAAGGAGGCGGATTTATTTGCTATGGCGGCAGCTATGGAGGGTCCAAAGGATGCAGGTTGGATCAAGGACACTAAAGCATCGACCCATATGTGTTGGAACAAGGCCATTTTTTCAAAACACAAGCCGACTCCTCCAAAGAATATATACTCTGCATGCGGCATTAGTGTTCACACTTCTGCTCAGGGTGATGTATCTTTGATGGTTGATGTGGGAGGAAAGCATGTAGAGAGGACTCTCCAGAATGTGTTTTATGTACCACATTTTAAAACGAATCTTTTCTCTATATCCTTGGTAGAAAGGAAAGGCTTTGAAGTAGTCCTTAAAGGTGACAGACAAGTTGTTAGCAAGCTAGGCAAGGTTGTAGTGACGGGTTTCTAGAGACGCAATCAAAATGTATCGAATGATCATGGCTGAATGCAAAGAAAATGATGTTCTCTATTCTAGTGTTTCATCTGAAAATGAGCTATGACATAAGAGATTAGGACATATTAATTATGATAGTCTGAAAAAAATGGTGAATGCAAGAAAGGTTGATGGTGTTTCTCTTACATCTCAGCCTGTCAAAACATGTGATGGGTGTTCGCTAGGAAAGGTCCAGAGATTACCATTTCCGCAAGAATCTAAACATAGATCAAAAAAATTTTTGCAACTCATTCACTCAGATGTTCTCGGTCCTTCCCGAGTAACATCAGCAATACGTGCCCACTATATGGTCACGTTCACAAACGACTATTTTTGGTACACCAAAGTTTACTTTATGCAGCATAAGAGTGAAGTGATGACACACTTCAAACAGTTTAAGGAATGGGCATAAAAGCTTCACGGAGTTTCGATATCGGCACTAAGATCAGACAACGTAGGAGAATATACTTCCGATGAATTCAAACGGTTTCTCCTTCAAGAAGGTATTCGTAACTATCTTACAGTTTGCTATACACCAAAACAAAATGGTGTTTCAGAAAGATTAAATAGGACAGTGGCAGAAAGTGCTTGATCTATGCTTCCAGAGAAAAGACTAGATCTGAAATTTTGGGCTGAGACCCTTAATTGTGCAGTCTATATTAAAAAAAGAGTAGCTTATAGATCAGTTAGTACTACACCATATGAGATGTGGATAGGGATGAAACCTGATGTTAGTCACTTTAAGGTATTTGGCAGCAAATGTTATATGTTAGATACTTCGCAGGATAGATGGAAAATGGAAACAAAGGGCTTACCGGGGATTTTTATGGGGTATGATGAGCATGCAAAAGGCTACAGAGTATATAAATTAGAAAAGAAGAATATTGTTGTTTCCAGGAATATACAGATTAAGGATGAACAGGACTCAGTTGATCTGTTTAAAACAGACACACCGGCAGCAGCAAAACCTCAAGAATACGTAATTTTCCACCATACACAACCGGTGTATTTCCCCTCTCAGTCACCAACAGTTGTAACTCCTACTGATGCATCACCAGAATCTCCAGCTCGGGCAAAACCATCTCTCGCAGCTTAACAAAGGCAGAGAAATTCTAGACTGCCATCGATTTGAGCCTCAGAATTTCCGGGGGGAAAAAGATCTAGCAGCCGGCTACAAGCCAGCTCTAACTTTGCTTTATCAGCTGTTGCTAAGGAACCTCTAACTATTCAAGAGGCCTTTTCATCATCTGGGAGAAATCACTGGATTGAGGAAGCAGACGATGAAATGAAATCAATTATGGAGGCGCTGACATGGGAGCTGGTGGATCGTCCTCCGAGCAGAAAAGCTAATGTCACCAGATGGGTGTTCAAGGTGAAGATCAACCCAGACAACACCATCAAAAGGTATAAGGCCAGAATTGTGGCCTAAAGGGAACAATCCGAAAGAAGGTACTCAAAATCTCAAGTTTGTTCTCGGAGGAGGAGAAGTAAAGTTACAAAATTGGTGACGCGAGTTATGGGGATATGCAAAGCCGAAAGTCTATAACCGGTTTTGTTTTGAACATTGGAGATGGAACTTGGTGTTGGCGAGCAAGACACAAAAGGTCATAGCCCAATCTACAATGGAGTTCGAATATATGGCAGTAGATTTCGCCCTCAAAGATCTTCTATGGGTCAAGTCCATTTTATAAGAACTTAGCTACTTGCGCATAGGTGTTTAGGTTATCTGGTTTTATAACCTCGCGTTTAATTTCTATTACCTCAACCTATACCACTTTAATAACAGAAAAATGGATGTGAGACTTCATTTTTCAAAGAAAATGTGCTTGCAAAGGTCATATAATTTTGTTATATACCAGATGAAAAGATAGTGGTTGTCATGCTAACTAAAGCCCTTCCTCCTCCTAAGTTGCAGTATTGCAGAAAGGCTATTGGGTTAAGTGAGTAATTGAGTCTAAAGATTTAGGCGAGTGTTGAAATATGAAATCTTTAGATTTAGTAGATGGAGTTGTGAGGAGTGGTTATGGACTTAGAATATATTTGGAAAACAATGCTGTAATACTTACCTTGAATAGTGTGACAGTAGGAGAAGCACCTTTTGAGTATGTTGTACTTCCACACGGACACGCGTCAACAAGAGAAGGCTATGCAGGTTTTACGGAATGACACCGACGACCATTTACACGTGTCACGCATTAGACGAACGGATTCACAAAATCGGACGAACGGAGTCTGAACCATATATCTAGGAAATGTATGGTATGGTATCCTAGAGTGACCATTGATTCGAATCATACCGACAAACGCAATTCACATGGGACCACAAGTGACGAAGCATACCCGTACGCACTCAGGTTCTTCGTACTACACGACCACAGTTGGTCGGACTTTAGTAACCATTGCTGACTGAGCACCTGACACATTTAGTGTACGGTCTTCCATTTGTATATATCCGAAGAACATTGATTTGTAGTTTAGCTTGATAGAAAATAGTGTTTCACTATTCAAGTTTTTAGAAAGTAGCAATTAGGGTTTGGAAGTACTCACAGTACAGTGACGTACAGTTTAGGTACTTTGTCGTTGATAATATACTACTCCAGTTCCAGGTGAGAACATCTAATTTGATGGTTAGCAGTAGATACTCACTGTGAGTATATAGTTTAAGACTTAGATAAATTTAAAGCATCCAATTTTGGGATTATGATAATCTAAGGGCAGTTTTTGGGAAACTTCCAGACATCATATCTTATGGTTTACTGAATCAATTTGGGAGAAATTTTGGAAATTGCCTGTTTATTGTGTGGTTTTTGTGCTGAATTTAGTACAGTTTAGCATATTGAGTCACATTCTATGTAAGCTAGAAGTTGGTTGTGTAAGAAGGCCTTTAAAGTTTTTGATGTTTACATGTCTACTTCCACTACTAGTGTTAGGTCCACTCCTGCAACGATAATTGTAAAACAACAGGTTTTCCCTTCCAACTCCTCATCCAAAAAGAGCTTATCGTCCTCGTCCTCAGATTGCGCCTCATGTACTTCTGTCACAAGGGCCTTTTTCTTTCCACTCATAGGTCCACCTGTTTACCCCTCCTTTAACCAAAGTTCGGTTAGCTTAGTCCACTCCACCATATAGTGTGCTAGTTTATAGCAAAAGTGACATGATCCCTTTGAGAACCTCGGTCGGGATACATCGGACTGAGTTTTTGTCCTCCTTCTCTATAGTTTCCTAATGATTTTTTTGGAATCCTTGTTCCTCCAAACGGTTCTTGCTGCCAAAGTTTGTCCACTTTTCCATCCCCTCCGGGTCCTTATCGTATTCTCTTGAACGCGAATCATCCCTACCACATAATTCAAAATCCAGCAGGAGTCCGGCAAATCTTGTACACAGTTGACTATGTTTTCAGAGTCATCGGGTAACTTCATGAGTAGACAATTAACCTTTATCTTTTATGTTTCTACTTGTCCAGCAATCTCTAGTTCCATGAAAAGGGTTGCAAGCTCATTACAAGAGTCTAACATCTTTCCCCTTTTGTATGCATATGCATCTATCTTTTGTTCACCCAATTGCTGTTGCTCAATGGTACCACTCTGGTACATCTCCATGAGGGCAATATACAGATCGGATGCCCTTTCTACCTGCCCTTTCTATAAAGAGATACAAGTCCTTGAGTAAAATGGCAGAGAATGAAGTGCTTTGCCGCCATATTGTTGTAGTCCCAAGTATCAACATCATTCTCCTCATTCCTTAGAATAAGTGAAATAAATGCTAAAACGGTTGCAATAGGTGTTGCTATCGGTGTAACTGTCTCCTTGTCTTTCCCTTTTTCCATCACAATGCTCTCCCTGTCTTCTTAATCCTCTGGTCGAGCTGGATCTCTTTTTTTGGTAAACGTGCTTCCCCCGATCCATGGAGGAATGGCTAAACTAGATGGACGCCTTACTGGTCCACTCACTATCCCTCAAAACCTCTTTTCACATAGAGCTCCTGTCATCATACTTTCCCCTTAAAAGCCTGCCATTGGAAAGCACCTTTGAGGGTGGGTGAGGGGCGAGACACTTACACTCTGTAAGCTATTAAGAATCCTACCAAACAGCCTATTTACAGTGCTCACTAAATCTTATAACTTCCAAACTTCTCAAAGATCTATCAAAGTTTAGAGCAGCATAAACACTGACAACTCTCAAAGTTTCAGTACAATTAACCCGATAACACTCAAGATATAATGCTCAAAAGTTTCCCAAAAGTTGTCTGCAGGTTTACTACTTGAAAGTCTAAATACATCATGTGTTCTGAGTTCTAAGACTTATACTAGTGTTGTACCAACAGTACTAGTGTACCTGAGAGGTATGTCAAGCTGCCAAGCTAATGCTAAGCTACCACTGAGCTACCAGTGAGCTACCACTGAGCTACCACTAAGCTACCATTGAGCTACCACTTAGGTACCCACTAAGTTGAGGTTGGCTGACTTGATTCGTATCAATCGCTGCTGCGTTGTGTGTACCGAATCATATCTAAAGTGACCGCAGCTGTGTTGTCCTGTATGTGTCGCAGCTTAGCTGCTGTGTTGCTCTGTCAGCATAGCAGCTGCGCTGCTGCATTGCTCTGCTGCTGCGCTGCTTTGCTGCTGCGCTGCTCTGTCTGCATAGCAGCTGCTCTGCTGCTGCGCTACTCCACTGCTGCGCTGCTGTGCTGCTGTGCTGCTCTGTCTGTTGAGACTGAAAGCCTTCCAAAAACAACACTCCCCTAAAGCTTTAGATTAAGTATACCGGCGCAGCTGCGATGACAAACTAGCGCAACATAGCAATTTGCAAGTCACCGAGTCCAACTACATCTCATTGTTGGACTTAGCGCAGTATCGCAGCATAGCAGTATAGCAGTATAGCAACACAACTATTTCCTTAGTCCCACTGCGTCTCTGGAATACTTCAATTTAGGAGCGGGAAGAGCTTTAGTGAGCATATCAACAATCATTTTTGCATCTGGCAAAGAACATAATTTAATCACTTTAGAGAACACTTTTTCTCTTACAAAGTGTAATCTTACATCCATGTGCTTGCTTTTGAAGTGATGACTCGGGTTAGACGCAATGGCAATGGCATCCTGGTTATCACACCAAATCACCTATGGACCAATCTGTGTGTATCCTAGTTCTTATAACATGGATTTTACCCGTAAGAGTTCTTTGAGGGTCGAGGTTGCTGCCATATATTCTGACTCCATTGTCGATTGTGCTGTAACCTTTTGAAGTTTGCTGCTCCAGCAGCAAGTCCCGTTCCCAATTTGTAGAACAAATCCCGTGGTGGACTTCTAGCTTGGCATGTCACCATAGCTTGCCTCACTCCACGTTTGCAGTTTTACTTCGCTTCCGCCTAGTGTGAGTTTGAGGTCTTTGGCTCCTACCAAATATCTTAAGACTCTCCTTGCTGCATCAAAATCAGACTTTCTCGGATTCTCTAGATTTCTGCTCAGTACCCCAACTACTGCAGCAATGTCAGGACAGGTACAGTTCATGAAATATATTAAGCTTCCTACTATCTGTCTATAAGGTATCAGTGACAGAGGATCTTTCTCCCCTGGCTCTAAATACTCGCTAACAATGACACCCAGTTCTGTCTCTTCTCCCTCCAACTTCTACTGAAACTCCATTGGAGTTAGACATCCTTTTGCCCCCCGCATTCCATACTCATCTAACATATTTCCAATAGCCTCTTTTTGAGTCAATTGTATTACTTTCTTATTTCTGTCCCTCTCTACCTGGATACCCAAAACATACTTTGCCTCACCGAGGTCTTTCATCTCGAACCGTGAGTTTAGAGCAGTTTTGATTTTGTTAATTTCAGTCATTGATTTGCTAATTAATAGTAAATCATCTACATACACCGCTATATACACTATCCCATTTTCACCCTATAGAACATAAATAGAGTGATCAGAACTTATCCTTTGAAATCCTAGACTAGTTAAGAATTCATCAAGCTTCAAATTCCATTGCCTAGGGGCCTGTTTTAGGCCTTACAAAGATTTTAACAGTTTGCAAACTAAGTGCTCTTTTCCTGGTTCTGCATGCATTTTAGGCTGCTGCATGTAAATGATTTCTTCTACTTCTCCATGCAAAAAGGCCGTCTTTACATCCATCTGATGAATTTCCATATCTTCTATAGCAGCTAGGGACAGCAAAATCCTAACTGTCGGAAATCTTACAATCGGAGAAAATGTTTCTTCAAAATCGATTCCTTCCTCTTGATTGTAGCCCGTTGCCACAAGTCTGGCGTTATAGCGTTCAATGGTGTTATCGGAATTTAACTTCACCTTGAATACCCATTTGCTGCCGATCGCTTTTCGGTCCGGAGGAAGGTCCACAAGCTCCCATGTTTGAGCCTCCATGATGGAGTTCATTTCGTTGTTTGCTGCCGCGATCTAGTGATTCCGCTCCGGTGATGAGAAGGCCTCTTGGATGGTCAAGGGCTGCCCTGAGGTTGCCGAGTAGGCAAAGTGAGAGCTTGCTAGTAGGCGGCTGCTGGATCTTCTTCCCCCCTGAAATTCTGAGGCTGAGATCGTTGGATGCCGCGCATTGCGGTGATTGCGCTGGTTGGGATCTGTGTGTATTGACCGCTGTTGATCCGGTTGGAACTGAACTTGTTGAGGAACTTGCAGAGAGGCGGACTTCGGAGTCACTACTGGAGAATTTTGCATCTGCGGGATAATTTGTTGCATGCAATCTAAAATGACATATTCCTGTTCTTCTTGCTGCTTTTGTTGTTCTGTCATTTGAAATAAATCTATGGAGTCAAGCTCATCCTTTACAATAATATTCCGTGCTACAACTATTTTTTGCCTCTCAAACACAAAGACTCTAAACCTTTTGAGTGATCATCATATCCTAACAGAATACCCGGTAATCCCTTTGGTTCCATTTTCCACCTATTTGAAGACGTATCCAAGATAAAGCATTGACTACCAAAGACTTTGAAATGGCTAACATCTGGTTTGTTACCTCTCCAGATCTCGAAAGGAGTAGTTTTTACCGATCTTGATCCTGTCCTATTTTAAATATAAACAGCACAATTAAGAGCCTCAGCCCAAAATATCGGATCCACATTTTTATCCGCAAGCATCGACCCAGAGCTCTCCGTGAGAGTTCTATTTAACCTCTCCTACACCCCATTTTGTTCCGGTGAATATGGAACATCAATAGATGACTTATTCCCTCCTCGAGTAAAAAGGTTTTAAATTCCTTTGATGTGTATTCACCACCATTGTCCGATCTGAGCTGCAAAATAGGTAAATTATGATGCTTTTCAACCCATGGTTTATATTGTTTGAAGTGACCAAACACTTCTCTCTTTTCTTTCATGAAGTAATCTTTTGTAAACTAGGAGAAATCATCTGTAAATGTGACCATATATTTCATCCCCCCGGCAGAAAGAACCTTCGCAGGACCAAAAACATCCGAATGAATTTGTTTTAAAAGTTTTGTTGACCGATGCTCAAACTCCTTAGGAAATGGCAGTCTGTGGATTTTGCCTAAAGCGCAACCATCACATGTTTTGACCGGCTCATCTGTGATTGATACACCCTCTATTTTGCTAGCAAGGACCAGTTTTCTCAAACTATCATAGTTTAAATGGCCTAATCTTTTATGCCACAACTCATTTGAGTGCAAAGCACCGGAGTACAGATCATCATTCTCCTTGGTATTAGCCATATCCATACGGTACATCTTGCTACTATCTCTAGTACTTGTAACCGCAACCTTGCCATTTTTGCTAACAACCTGCCGACCATTTTTTAAATTAACCTCAAAGCCTTTACTCTCTACCAACGACGTAGAAAACAGTCTTTTCTTAAAGTCAAGCACGAATAAGACATTGTGAATATTCCTTTCAATTGATTTTCCTTCTACATCAACTAGTAAGGACACATCACCCACAGCACGAGTCTGGACACTCATTCCACAAGCATAATAAATATTTTTCTTCGGCGTTGCTTTCAGATTGTTGAAGATGGCCTTGTTCCAGCACATGTGGGCTGACGCTCTTGTATCCATTATCCATCCAAGGTCCTTTGTGCCCTCCATTGCTGCCGCCATAGCGAATAGATCCGTGTCGTCCTCCTCAAAAAATGTTAGAGTCTCGTCCTGGAGTGATGAAGAAGCTGAAAACAATGCATTTCCACGAGGTGTAGGCCCCGTGAAGGTTTTGTATAACTGACTTTGTTGCCATCCTGACATATATAAACCTGTATCGTTAGCTTGTTTAAGTTTAGGACAGAATTTGTATCCATGACCTCTCTCACTACAATAAAAACATGTATTGGTGGATTGTCTATTTCCACCATGATTAAACTCTCTGAACTGGTTAAACTGATTCCGTTGCTGATTAAATTGACCTTTCCTTCCAATGTCTGAATTAAAAGCCTGTACCTGCTCAACATTAAAAATATTAGATGTGGCTTCCTCCTCTAGTAAAATATTGATGGCTAACTGTAAAGTCCAGCTAGCTTTATCTTTTTGTTTAGCATGTAAGATGCTCCTTTCATACTACGAGGGAGACCCCTCATGAGAAAAGCTGCCTGTTGAAAGGGAGAAATCACCCCACCTGCACAAACATGTGCATCTACAAGGATGAAAAATTTGTTAGAATATTCAGCCATTGTACCGTCAGTGTACTTATAGTCCCAAATTTTTCCAGCCAATTCAAGCTCTTCCTGGACATTAGCCTTTTCATAATCATTTTTAAGAGATTTCCAGATATCAATTGTTTTTTTCATTTTTATCCGAGACATAGCTAAGTCCTCAGATATACAAAATTTCAGAATAGAACGAGCTTGCGTATTTTTCTTAGACCATGACGCATCAGATTCATCCAGAGAACCATCCAATATATCCAAAAGATTGAAATTCTGAAAATGTGTCTCCACCATATCCGCCCAGTAAACATACTTTTCCCCGGAAAAGATAGGAATTCTTGATGACAAGCCTATAATATGTTGTTCTACAACCACCGGTGTAGATGGAGGAGCAGCAGTAATAGTAGAAGTAGACATGATACACTCTCAGAAGCTATCAAGAATCCTACCAAACAGCTGTTTACAAGTGCACAACAAATCTTATACACGCCTCTAAACTTCACAAAGCTCTACCAAAGTATAGAGCAGCATAAACACTGACAACTCCTAGAATTTGAGTAGAATTGACCCGGCAACACTCAAGATATAATACTCAGAAGTTTCCCAAAAACTGTTTGCACTTTTACTACTTGGAAGTCTGGATACATCATGTGTTCTGAGTCCTAAGTCTTATACTAGTGTTGTACGGGTAATACTAGTGTACTTGAGAGGTACGTCAAGCTGCCAAGCTAATACTAAGCTACCACTGAGCTACCAGTGAGCTACCACTGAGCTACCACTAAGCTACCATTGAGCTACCACTGAGGTACCCACTAAGTTGAGGTTCTTTGACTTGATTCGTATCAATCGCAGCTGCGTTGTCCATACCGAATCATATCCAAAGTGACCGCAACTGCGTTGTCCTGTATGTGTCGCAGCTTAGTTGCTGCGTTGCTCTGTCTACATTGTAGCTGCTCTGCTGCTGCGCTGCTCTGCTGCTGCGCTGCAGTGCTGCTGCGCTGCTTTGTCTGCTGAGACTGAAAGCTTTCCAAAAACAACAACTTATCGTAGTCATTGAAGGAGAGAGAGTGGTGGAGCCATGGCTACCTTGGCACCTTAGGCAAGATATAAAAAGAGACATAAGTTACTTCTACTAAAAAGGTTGAGTCTGCCAAGACTCAAACCTCTGACCGACAGGGTGAGGCGTAGTCGTCAACCTTAGCCGGTCTGTCGTTGAAGCCTGTTATTTACATGGGGTATGATAAGTATTTAAATATGTGAGAGTTTACAAATTTGATTTACTGAATTATGGATAAGTAACATAGAAATAAACCGGATTATAGTGCGAATGTGAAACCGCACGAAACAAATGTATCGGACATCAATTTTCAACGGCTAACATATAAATTCGTTTTGGATACGACGGCGCGCATCGTAGCGTACATCAAGAAAGGGATGCATGAAGTCTTTTTTGATAATCAGGCTACATTTGCAATTGTAGCCAATCCAAAACATCATTTCAAAGCTAAACACATGGACATAAGACGGAGTTTTGTGAGGGAAAAAGTCGAAAGAAAAATTGTTAATCTTGTGTATAAACCAGATGGAGAAATGATTGTCGATATGATGACGAAACATGTGCCCTCACCCAAATTAAAATATTGTAGAGAGAAGTGTGGACTAAAAGAAAAGCTTAAGTTAAACTATAAAATAAAGGGAGTGTTTAATTATTAGAGTTATAAAGTATTTTCTAGGTCTAAATAGCTTAGTGGAAATAGAATTGAAAAGCATGGGCAGTCTGCCTCCACCTCTCCTCTCTATCCCCCATACTTGTCGTAGTCACTGAAGGAGAGAGAGGGTGGTGGAGCCATGGCTGCCTTGGCACCTTAGGCAGGTTAGAAAAAGTGACATAAGTCACTTCTACCAAAAGGTCCAGTCCTGCAGGACTCGAACCTCCGACCAGCAAGGCGAGGCGTAGCTGTCTGCCTTAGCTGGTCTGTCGTTGAAGTTCGTTAGAGTACATGGGGTATGATAAGTATTTAAATATGTTAGAGTCTACTAATTCGATTTACGGAACTATGGATAAGTAACATAGAAACAAATCGGATCATAGTGCGAATGTGAAACCGCACGAAACAAATGTACCGGGCATCGATTTTCAACGGCTAGCATTCAAAGCCGTTTTGGATCCGACGGCGCGCATCATTGCCGAGATCTTAGAATAGGCGTTTTGGCGGTTTTCGAGCGTGACATGACCTGGCGCCACGTGGCAAGATAACATTGGAAAGCGGGAATCTTGGAGAGCATGAGAGCGAGTCAGAAAGAGACAGACGTCCACTCAATGGCCGAGTCGTACACAGACCGTACAGAAAGTACACCGACCACAATACCTTTCTGTACTTTATAGTTATCTGATTAGTTGGTACATAGTAGATAGGAGTTCTGAGAGGGGTTTAGCCCTTGGGAGATTTAGGAGGTAGCCTCCTCTCTCCTAATGAGCTTGTATATATTTTGACATCTTTGCCACTTGATAACTAATCGTTTGGTTGGCCGTTTTCAGTGATTTCTTTTGCTGCAGACTCAGGGGAGTCCAGAATGCATAGGGGTGCGGTGAGATTGCTTGTTTGCATACTTGTGTATCTGTGATCCTAGCTGAAGAAGGGTTAGCCAAAAACTATCTAGAGGCTTCCTGACTCAGAAGTCATGGGGGGCGAATTGCACTTCTTAGATCGCTTTGATCACGATCGGTCCGACGCCTCAATATGGCGGTTTAAATAAAAAATAATTCAAACTCACAGAAAACATTTTTTTGTCCAAAGTTTTCAAAATTTAGACATGACGCTAATTTCTATTGATCGATATGCCTCAACCTCACATTTTTTTTCAATTTGCGACCAATGCAATATGGGTCTTAAGGTCATATTGTATGTTTTGCGTACAATATGCATATTGTATGGGTTTGCTTTCACCTACTTTTGAACTTTGATTTTTTCCTTCGCACTTGTATAGAAGGGAATAAAATAGTTAAATACAGCGACTCGGAGTAAACGAATTTGGCATGGACCAATTTTGGTACGCTGCACTTTCTGTGAAACTATAACCGTACATCTTCAACTTTCGTCCGGACGATGCATTATCCTATGACAGTTAGGGTATGTCCCCATGTGCAAAAGAATTGGTTTTTTTCTGTCGTTATTATGTAAGACTTAGCGCCGTACTGCCTAAGTTGCAACCGTACGAAGGAATCGCAAATTGTCGGCAAGCGACGAAGGAAACTTCGTCGCAGCGATCTTTCGCAGAGCAAAACGACAGGAATCATGCGAACGGCGATGATTTGGTTTCCGCAGTGATGGTACTGCTTCTAAAACACGCGGGGACGAACTAGCGACGATTTTACGATTAGAGTATCTGTAGCCTGTAGGAACTAAAAAAAAAATAAATCTATCTGTAAGAAATGAATGGTACACATTGATTTGTCCGTTCAGAAGCGACGTGACATTCACCTTGTCTGGTTTTCCACCTTTGCTTCAACGGTCCGGATTGGTCCTATTTTAGTACTTCGACCGCTCCCAATGTTAACGGCTGAGATCCTTCGGTGTGACGGTTTGCGGAAACCTAAATTTCCAAACGGTTGCAAGCTTCCAATCCAACCGTCCAGCTGTCGACGGATCAGATCATCTTATTGGACAATTCATTACTGTCCAGCTCGACGCTACAGAACTGGAGGCGTCGCCCGCCCAGGATTTAAAATTTGTCGCATTATCAAACCAAATCTCAGTCTTGTTGTCGGTTTGTGGCAGATTTTGTCGCATTTTATTCAATCGCTAGGCTTGTCTACGGCCCAATGCCCCAATCGTTATCGCAATTATCCATTAGCGCGAGATACGAATAAAATTAGATTGCATGGAAAGATCACAAAGAATAGACAAATAATAACATATTTTAAAGTATTCAAGAATCACAAAAATATGCTCGTAATATTTTTTATAGATTCTTTTCGATGTCGGAAAAAGTAAATGATTCGTCCATGTATTCGGAGTTGGTCCATAAAAACTTTTACGACGCGTTAAAAGTTTTAAAATAAAGATTTCTCAAATGTTTGTGTTCCGATATTTTTTTTTTTTGTTTTTCTCCAAGCCACGCGGCGAGGTTTGCATTGCGGAAACTTTGGTGACGGTCATCTTACGGGGGCCTCCTATTGGACCATCGTTCGTTTGTTTTCATTTTATTATTTTTTTTGTGGTGCCCCCCATCTACGGCCACCGCTCCATGGAGCCAAAAAGGGCGAAAAGTGGTCATTTCTATGCCTTTTTCAATAATAGGGCAGTTTACAGCCGTAGGATCTAGCGGCTTCCGATCTGTACGGTCACAAACTTCCAAATCATTGCAAACGGCTTCGAAATGACCGCTTTTGGCCCCTGATGGAGCAAAGCCCTAATGACGTACATTTGGTTTTTGGCGTTTTGGAGAATTGCGTCATCGCAAACGTCGATTGGCGCCAAAAGATTCTGGATTCTGACATCTCTTAGCACTTAATGACTTGAGCCGATTTTGTCTGATACTGTTTAGGAGAGTTTTGTCGCGTTTTTTTGAAATCTTCTGAGCCGCCCTCTGCAAATTAGACATGCGGTATTTGTCTCCTTGCAAAAAGACAGCCGCAACCTTTGGCAAGGGAGATTGTGAGCCATGACGGTAGAAGCTTCGAGGATTGAACTAATATCTGATTCTGGACACGTATGCAGGGAAGATTTTTCTCCAAAAAAAGTTTTGCTTATTTTTATTTTACTTTTCGTCCGCGCATTCATTGAGAAAAAAAAAATTTTAAAAATAATAATATATGTTTATAGACATATATATCGTGTGAACGCGGTATTATTGGGCACTCCTGGTCCACTCGATCCACCGGATTTTACATTTTTACTTCGTTACTTGCGGTAAGTCAATGCTTTTTTTTATGTTTTTCGGTTTATTGCGAATTTATGAACTACATAAATTACGCACTATTGAGCCAGGCACACGTGCGATTTTCAAACTACTGTCCCATCTCTTGTTCAACTGAAAGAGATTGTACTTTGTCCTTTCTTGCGGCAAGAATGAATGCCGTAAAGTCATTGTTTCCGTCGTATCTTGCGTTGACTAGCTGTACGAACGACTGTACGTTTTCCGGGAACGCAAGAAGTCACTCTGCCACTAGCTGGATTTATCGTAGAAACTGTCCGTTTCTGAAATATTTGTCCAAGAATCGTGTGCAGTCCATGATCCAGCCTGTCAGCCACATTATGACAGCTGGTTCATTTAGAATCCACTGTGCACAGGCCACGTGCAGACAAAATCAAAAGCGACAAGCTATGTTTACAGCATTTGACCTGTGCTTGCTGGGCCTCGTTTGTCGCTACAGGGGCACGCGGCGAAGTTCAAATGTGCGAAAACAAATTGGAAAAGTTTTATGTAATATACTAATAATCTCGTACTATAACTGGATTACGAATATAATTTTCGTATATTTCAATGTGCGCGCATATAGAATTTCCAAGTTTTTTCACACATTTAAACCATCACAGATCTCTGACAGAATGACGGCGTATTTTGAAAATCGGTTCACCGTCAGATTTTTGTTTTGTCCGATCCGTACCACTATAAAAAAACGTTACTGTACCATAAGTGGTCAGCATTGTCTCATGTCAATATTGAATGAAACAATGTCAATTGTCACAGCTGTTGAGCGCACAATAAATCATGATCGGACGAAATTTTTGCCAGTATATGCACGTGTGCTCAACTTTTGCAATGGAATACAAGAATAAAACAGAAAACCAATTGTATGCACAGAAACGATACACTACAATTTTACCGTCTTGAGCTATCAAATAATTTCTGCTCCCATATGGTTTTACCATCGTCATAGTGTATCTTCTTGGCTAAAACGACAAAAATCTGGCATCGCTAGTTGTCAAATGAAACGACAGAAAGACAAATATAAAAATGCGCACACAAGGGTTGGGCTCCATTAGCCAATTGTGTTGGAAGTTTCGCTTTTTGGAAAACTACCAACTTCAATGACTAGCATACGCGAAAATCGGCGGACCTCTATTACACGTATATTTACGGGAGGAAAAGGACAGACTACACGAAGATCACCCGCAAAGGTTTTGAAAACTGCACAAACCTAATTTTTTGTTTTCGGTAAAGAAAAACCATTGAGCCTCGTAACATCCGAAATAAAACACGCGGCGTCCCTATGTATAAATAGGGTGCGACCGGCGCAGAAAAATGGACTTCCCTGCGCGTACATAAAAAAAATGGGCAAAACTCCGCCGTGCGGTCTTGGACGAAGGTAAGCGATTGGCTTATTATCAAGCGACCCAGCAGCTCATCTTCACACTTGCACTGAAATCAAACCCGCGACCTGCTTTTAATCAAATATACCTATTGACGAATAGGAAGCCTGGGTTGCACGCGTCAAAGTTTTCATTTGTTTTTGCGGTTAGAGAATGCGGAAAAAAAATTGTTTGTCCTTTTGTTGTCGCCCAGCGGGCGTCTACAATGTAAACTTGTAGACGAGGCTAATACTTATGTCGTTCCGTGACGTCAACAAATGACAGTTACGTCGACAATTGTCAATTATGTCAGAACTTTTACGCGCATATCATCCGCAGTTTGTTCGGATCGTTGCCTTTTGTTACGTATACAGGTGTCCCAAACATGGCGTATATGCCACATATTCAAAATAGTGCGCGACGATTGACATAGGCACACTTTGAAAGAACACGTGGAAATCAGCGCAATTCCGAAATAACGTTTCCAAATATCAGTTTACATGGGGACACATATTTTAATATTTTACGCCAAACTTCGTAGCACTTGCCACGTGACAAATTATAACTGGCCAAATGTAATCGACAACCACAGTACAGTACACCGTCAATCGCTATTAGAGTAAAGGAATAAATAGCGTAAAAAAAAATTTAGTGTTATTAACACTAATCGGTAATTTTTTTTTTTTGAAAAAATATATATATACTAATTAATCCCTAACTGTAATTTGGGTTGTCCTGAATAATAAATACCCGCCGTTTTGATGTCTACAGTAATATGTGTACCCGTACAAAATCTGACAATTCGTACGACGTCGCGCTGTTCACACGGTCGGCGGACGAACATATGAGAACGTGATTTTTTTCGACGAGTTTACATCTCTTTCTTCCAGTGCACATTCACATGTGTGCGCAATAATGTTAAGTGTCTTTTTATGCCTTTATAATTCAAAAAGTACCATTTAGTACGGAAATACCATGTCCGTACGACACACTATTTCCATCGCAGTGTACTTCCATTATTAACGCTAATTGAAAAAAAAATCCTAATTAGAATAATGGAAAAAATAGAATTATGGATTGTATTTGAGGTTTTTTTTTTTTTTAAAGGGCACTGAATTAGCGTTGTTTACTCTAATAGCGATTGGCGGTGGACCGTATCTTTTCATATTTAAGAATAATCGAAACCCGAAACGCAAATTGTCCCTGGAGCCTAACCTGAATGATCACAAAACCCTAAGAACTGTGGATCCCATACGACAAATAAGTCACAGTCGGAGTATCGGACGGCTGTCAGAGGAAGAAGAAAAGCAAATGGTGAATCGTCGTCTTGAACCGACAACACAGGAAACCGACAGTCAGTAAAACAATGTCATGTACGGTCAGAGTCGATTGTACGGCATGTAGACTCTCCCTTAACCGATGATCAAATACTAAAACATTATTTTTTATTTTCGAAGGGCGTCCCTCTGTTTCTTAAAAGATAGCGACGGTCAACGAAAGGTCTTCCTTGTCAGTTACAGTCAACCCTAGCCTTGTAGCCACGTGTCTTAATTATGCAGTCTTGCACACACGTGTGTCTACATTAAATGCACCAGCTGGCTGTAGCCGTTTCTTAATGCAACGATACTTTCCGTTACATGTGTTTTCCACAGACAGATTCGGTACAGTGCACCGTGTATCGCTACTAGGGTTACTAAGTTTTTCACCACTTAAAACATCTTTTCTCCGTACACATTTCTCCGATTTTAACATGGAGACCGCCAATCGAAAGCTGAGAATCTTACCTTTCAATCGCAGCCGTCAGATCTACGATACGACACGTGTGCACGTAGAAAAGCTCTTTTAAGCGACGAAAACAATAATAACACGAATAGCTAGTGTTGTGTATCGGTAAGGTTTTCCGATAACCGATATGGGCCTTTTTTCGGGTAGCCGATAATCAATATATCGGTACGGAAATATATGTACGGATCGTACAGATAAAAGTACGTCCAATCATACACGTAAATCGTAAACAAAAATAAACGTACTGAGGTGCCTACCAATCAGATCATTTGTACAGGCCGAAAGTACAGTAGCCGGCATAAGATATGTACGCCTTTAGTACGGCTCCAGATAAAAAGATGTACCTTTCACATCCGACGTTATGGCTTGTCCCTTTCTTCCTTGGGATCCACTGGAAACTTGCCACGTGTACTACGGACAGAAAGTACAGAAAGTACAAATATATCGGTAGCTCTGACCGTTCGATAGCCGATAGCTGTCGGCATCGGTGTTATCGCGATAACTTTTATACCGATACACAACACTACTAATAGCGATACACGGTGTACTGTACGGTGTACTGTACATGTACTGTAGTTCATTGAGTGAAACGAATAATAAGTTGATCGAACTTTGTTTTTAGTATCACATACTACACCGTCAATCGCTATTAGAGTATATAACGCCAATTCGGTGCCCTTTTAAAAAAAAAAAAACCTGAAATACAATTAATAACGCTATTTAAGTAGGTGGACCATAATCTGCCACGTCTCAGGTACAAAATTAGAATCAATAACGCTAATTTTTTGACGCTATTTAATCCTTGACTCTAATAGCGATTGGCGGTGTACTACAGTACTGTACTGTACGGTACTACGGTATTTCGTACTTAATAGTATGATTTTTGGTGCGAGGTCGATTTCAACGAAATATTACTTTATTAGTTTCGATTTGTCACGGGCTACTGTAGCTGCGGCGAATCAGATTGAAATCTGACTCTTTGTCGTATAGGAAGCTTATACGAAAGCGTTTTTAGCAGCAAAAAAAAGAATACAATACGTTCGTACTTAATCGAAACGCCATTAAACTCAGACCTCCGTCCGTACGCGTCAGCCAATAAGAAAGCACGCAAAAGCCAGCTATTCTCAGGGGGGGGGGGGGCACTAATCCCCGTCACTCCCGTCACACACACGACATGCCAGACTGTCATCCGCAAACGACAAAATAGATCCAGCCCGTAAAATTTAATCCTCCAATCCGCAGTCAACGGATTGGAGGGTGGCGAGGGAGCGGAAAATGGAAATAGGGAGAAAAGAAAATTCAGAAAAAAATAAATATATAATAAAAACAAAAACAGGATGCGGAACTACACGTGTCAGAAAAAGACAAAAATATGTGACGCAAGGAGATCGGGCGTGGAGGCGCGGAACGGACCGGAAAAATCCAAAAGAACGGCTCGGGAAAAAACAAAAAAAAAGCGTACATGACAAGGATGCGACAGGCTGTACACGTGGCAGTAAACGACAAAATAATGTGACGCGCGGAGATCAGACGGTGTGTCAGAATCGGCGTCGGTATCAATGGAAGGGATTAGTCGAATGACGACAAAAAGTACGGAATTGTACGGACGAGCTGAGTGGGAGGTGGAGAGAGTGACGGGAGAGTGGTTTGGAGAGGGAGACGACCTCGTCGGGAGGGGTACTAAAAGGGAGAGAAGAGGGAGGGAGAGAGATAGAGAGAGAGGAAGTAATCGAGAGAGAGAGCGCGAGAGAGAGAGAGAGAGAACACGGAGGGAGGGAGGACAGTGTGTACGTGTGTGAGAGGGAGAGAGAGAGAGGAAGAGAGTGAGAGAGAGGCACAAAGGGAAAGAGGGAAGGACAGTGTTTGTACGTGCACGAGAGAGAGAGAGAGAGAGAGAGAGAGAGAGAGAGAGAGAGAGAGAGAGAGAGAGAGAGAGAGAGAGAGAGAGAGAGAGAGAGAGAGAGAGAGAGAGTGAGAGAGAGAGAGAGAGAGAGAGAGAGAGAGAGAGAGAGAGAGAGAGAGAGAGAGAGAGAGAGAGAGAGAGAGGGGGAGAGGGAGAAAGATCGGCATCATATACTCGACTCGATCCTTACTGAGCTCGTCCGTACATTGGTATCCGTACCATAGTACAGTTGCAAAAGCCGTACAGCCTAAAAATGAGAATGAGAATTGTATGTCCAACCACGCATTCCATGGCTCCCAGAAAAAGACAAAAGTTGACGCCAAAAGTCAACGCAGCCATTTCTCTGTTTTTCGCCATTTTCATCAGGTGACACCCGCAAAATTTTTCCAGCTTTTATTTAGTTATTTTAATTAATTTCTGGGCAGATTTTGTTTCTGTTTTCATTTTAAAATGAGATTTTTGAGCATTGGTAGAAATTCATAAGCGAATAAATGAAAAGAAGCATAAGTTGTTAAAATGACTTCCAAAAAAAAATGGTGACTTCAACAGTTGCAAGTGAATGTTTTATATTTCTCTCTTTTTCTGGTTTCAAAAAAAGGTAATGCGATGTCATTTTAATTTTACATGTTCAGTAGAAGCTCTCTCTCTCTCTCTCTCTCTCTCTCTCTCTCTCTCTCTCTCTCTCTCTCTCTCTCTCTCTCTCTCTCTCTCCTCTCTTTCCTACCCCCTCTCCCACTCCCTCAACGTCACCGTCTCCCTTCCACACTCCCACTCCCACTCTCTCTCCCTCTCCCTCTCCCTCTCCTCTCCTCTCAATTTCACCTCTATTAACAACAAATCCTTCTTTCTTCCTTTTTTTTTTTTCTGCAGTGCCCTCCTACTTTCCCAAGTTTCCGCAAAAAAGGACAAAACAGAACAGGACAAAATTAAATCCTCCTCGAAATATTCCCAAAATTTTCGACTGCCCGAAAATTTGAATTATTTCCACTTTTTCCAAAATACCACAACATTTCAAAACCCCAAAATTATTAAAACCCAAAAAGTCAAACGAAGTCAAAACTTAATTTCCACAAAAGGGTTTAAACGGATTTCGAAAAATCGACGATTTTAAAAAGCGAGTAACGGAAACGGAAACAGAGGCACTAAAAAGAATCCTCCCCTCCTCGTCCTCGTCCCCCTCCTTCTCCACCTACGCGGCCTCCCACTCGCCCTCCTCCTCCTCCCCCTTCCCCCCCTCCTTCTCCCCCTCCTCCTCCTCCACCTCGAACCCCTTCCCCCCCTTCTCCTCCTCCTTCTCGACCTCCTTCACCACCTCCTCCCCGTTCTTCTCCTCCTCCTCCTCCCTCCCTTCCTCCTCCCCCGCCATCCCCTTCTCCTCCCCCTCCCTCCCCTCCCCCTCCCCCACCATCCCCCCCTCCTCCTCCTCCCTCCCCTCCTCCTCCTCCCCCATTCCCCCCTCCTCCTCCTCCCTCCCCTCCCCCTCCTCCTCCCTCCCCTCCTCCTCCCCCGCCATCCCCTCCTCCTCCCCCTCCCTCCCCTCCCCCTCCTCCTCCCTCCCCTCCTCCTCCCCCACCATCCCCTCCTCCTCCCCCTCCCTCCCCTCCTCCTCCCCCTCCATCCCCTCCTCCTCCTCCTCCCTCACCTCCTCCATCGCCTCCTTCTCCCCCGCCGTCTCCGCCTCCTCCTCCCTCTCCTCCACCTCCTTTTCCTCCTCCCCCTCCTTCTCCACCGCCTCCTCCTCCTTCCCCTCCTCCCCCTTCACCTCCATCTCCTCCCCCTCCTTCTCCTCCTCCTTCTCCTCCTCCGTTCCCTCCCCCTTCCCCCCCTCCCTCTCCCCCACCTCCCTCTCCTCCACCTCCCTCCCCCCCTCGCTATCCCCCTCCCTCTCCCCCTCACTCCCCTCCACCCTCTCCCCCTCCCTCTCCCCCTCCCCCTCCCTCTCCCCCACCCTCTCCCCCACCCTCTCCCCCTCCCTCTCCCCCTCCCCCTCCCTCCCCCCCACCATCTCCTCCTCCCTCTCCACCTCCCTCTCCTCGTCCACCCCCTCCCTCCCCCCCTCCTCGCTCCCCTCCCTCTCCCCCCCCTGGGCCCGTCTGTGGAGGGGTGGGGGTATGCTGCTCCAACGCCTCTCCCTCCACCCCCCTCGGCGTCCGTACGATGGGGTCCAGCTGGTGGAGTCGCCTTATGGCCCACGGATCCACGGTAAATATGGTTTCTGCTTAATTATCCGTTTTTTCCCGTTTTATCCACGTTTTTGCCGTTTTCCCCCCTTTTTGGACGTTTTCTTCTTCTTTACGGGGATTTTTTCTACTTTAAGGACATTTACATCTCTTTTATTTGCCTTTATTTTTTTTGCCATTTTTTTCCGTTTGTATTTGACCCTTCCCAATTTTTATATTATTTTGTGTGGGTGTTTTTTTTTGGGTTTTTCTAGTCACTTTTTTTTTACTTTTTGTGTTGGTTCTAACCTCTCTCTCTCGCTCTCCCTCTCCTTTCCATCTCTCTCCCTCTCTCTCTCCCTCCTGCTTTCCCTCCCTCTCCCTCTCCCTACCTCTCTCTCTTCCTCCCCCTACCTCTCCCTCCCTTCCCAGATTCAAATCCGCGAACCCACATGGAGCACTTGGTGGACTCCGTTTGACGGAATAAGTTTTAACGGAAGAATCAACATTACTTCCGGTCAGCAGCCTTCTTTCGACGTTTATTTTACGGTTTTACGAGTTAGCGATACTCAGGTCATATTTTATTCTTACTCTTTACAACTTTTTGATATCAAATTACAACATTTTGATGTCAAATTACAACATTTTGATGTCAAATTACAACATTTTTACATCAAATTACACCATTTCGATATCAAATTACAACATTTTGAATAACTTCCATTCGATATTTTAAGTTTCTTTCAACAATTTATGCAAATTTTGACAGTTTTTTTCTGCAAAAATGAGCTTGATTTGAAGTTGGAATGATTTCTTCACAAATTTGTGGACATTTGTGCGTTAACGTTTCCTAATGTCGTTTGTTTCTACTTCAGTTTTTTGTAATTATCTAGTATTTAGCTTTGAATCTTATCCGTATTTAGTATTTAGCTTTGAAACTTTTGATTTTTATGCGCAGTTTCGACTTCAAACCGTTAACGGCACGTACGTTTACATGGCTCCAATCAGCTTAACCGATTTAAATCCTTTCGTCTCTTGCACGTCCGATATAACGAACCCGTCTACGATTTTTACCATGGAACCCGTTCCGGGTCGAAATTATAGCATTTATATGAAAGCTAGTAACGGATTATATGTAAGCGGTTCCGGAATCGGGTTGTGGACTTGGAGTCTTACCGCGAGTACTTGGGAGCGACATGACATTTTGGAAGTAATGCAAGTTCCGTCGATTCGAGGGACGAACGTGGGATCGTGGCTGATTACGGAGCGATGGATGGTGCCGACGTATTATGCGAGATTGAAGCCGTGGAATGATGGGACCGGGGTGAGTGGGATGTCAAATCGCAGAGCGAGAAAGCTTATTTGTCGTCGTTTTTCAATTTAAATGTTGATTTCTATGTCAACGTCAATTTTGATGTCAATGTTGTGGACTTTTTTTCAATTTGAGTGTTAACACCTGCATTAATGCTGATTTTTAATATTATTGTTAATGCTAATGCTGATGTCAATAGAGTTCGTAGCAATATTCGAGGGCGGTTTCGATCTTTGATGTTTCGATTTTTGAATTAGAGTTTTAATGGTGATTTTTTTAGCTGCCATGTCAGTGAATTTATGTTTGGGTGAAAATCTTCTTACTTATTTGGGATGCACCAATTTAAATGTCAGTCTTATTTTCCGTCGTAACCTTAACTTCTTTTTGTTTTTTTTTCCGGCAGGTTTATATCCAATCAATGAACACATCAATGTGGTTAACATTAAATACCGTCACCCAACAGGTAATTTCCCTTATTTATTTCATTTCCTTTATTTATTTATTTTTGCTATAATCGAACTCTTTCCTAATTTTTTTTCACATTTTTTTTTTATGTGAGTCTGCTGCCACAAAAGTCTTTTTTTTTCCTTCAATTTTTTTCTTTGTCCCATTTTTTTATTTCTGCCCTTTTCTTGTCGGACTTTTTGTGATCCCATTTTTATTTATTTAATAACATTACTTATTACGATCTTTTTTATTTTGATGTCATTTTTTATTTAAACATTTTTTATTTTTTTTTGCAGCTTCTTTGTAATGTGCCAAATTCCCCAAATTCAAACGAAACATTTTTTATACTTCGAACAAAAAATGTTTCCGGGGAATTTCAGGTACTTATTTTCATTTTTTTTTTTTTTTTTTTGCAGTTGTTATTGTTGATATTTGTGCTGTTATTGTTGTTATGGTTAGTGATATTATTGTTGTTATTGTTGTTATTGTTGTTATTATTATTAATACTATTGTTATTTACTGCTAAAATAATAAATTTTGTATATATTTGTTTTTATATATGGTTTTTTTCTAAATGTCTTCAATTTCTAAATGTCTTCAATTTCTAATTGTCTTCCAACATTGAGGGAAAAAATTTCACTTGTATTCCTTCATCTTCCCCCCCTCCTATTATTTTTTTCTTTACAGCTTAATATTTGTTCCCCATTTTATTTTTTTTATTCTAAACTCTCGCCCCTTCACCTTTTTTTTTTTTTTGCAGTTTAAATCCGTTAATTTCAATTTGTGGAGTATGGTCAACGGAAGTAATTCTTTAATTTTTGCAGATGCTCCGACAAATGGAACTGCGGTAATTTTTATTTATTCTTTCAATTTTCATCTTTATTGTTATTATTTTGCCTCTTTTTGTTATGAGTTTTTCCATCACTTTTTATTTTTCCCACACAATTTTTTAGCTTTTGAAACTTATCTGTTGTTTGTTATAACTAACAATTTCCGATATGTTTAACGAAACTCTAGCATTTTTTTTTAACCAACATTTTGATCATTTTTTTTTAACAAAATCTTTTAACAAATCTTTTAAACAAAATTTCTTTCACAAATTTTTCTTTACGCAGGGCTTGGAAAATTTCAATCTCGTATTCCAATCGAATACCTCGACTCTTGTTTTGATTTTGGCTCCCAACGGAAAATATTTGAGAGTTTGGCCCAACGGAAATCTGACGGCCGATGTCGATCCAACTTCCCTCGACCTCTCCCAAACTGCCACGTGGACAAGCAGCTCTGCCTTCAACCTTACCAAGGTGAGGAAGTAGTGATTGTGGATATTGGAATTGATGAAGAATTTACGTGACTAGAATCAATGTGGATTCAGAATTGGTCAGATTTTTTAATGAGTAGATTGGATGCGTTATGCGATGTTTATTATTAAATGTTTCAAAATGTTTGATGTCGAATGTTTGATGTCGAATGTTGATGTCAAATGCTAGAGATGTTGGATACCAAGATAATCGAAATATTTTGTCTCAGAATGAATATTTGGAATGTTCAACTTCAATGTTTGAAATGCTCAATATTCGATGTTTTCAATCATCTCCTATCCTGAAATGAATCCGAGATTTTTAGAAAACTAAGTTTTTACAAAAGTAATTTTTGGGTGCCCGTTTTTACTCGGTGCAATTTTTCAAATTTTAGATCCAAGAAACGCCGGGCGAGTGGCAATTATCGTACGAATTCGGACCTGAAGAAGCGAATCGAACTTTTACAAGTCATCACGATTCGTTTTTCAATGAAACCGATTGGATTCTTTTGGCGGCGGATGGAGTAAACGCTGTACGGATTCCCATTGGATGGTGGGTAAAAGACGAACCGAACCAGGAATTTCCATTTGTACCACAATACAGTCGATATCTCGATTGGGCTTTTCAAATGGCATTAAAATATAATATACGAATTTGGATTAGTATTCATGGAGCTGGAGGATCTCAAAGCGGATGGGGAAATACGGCCGGAAGAAGCGGAATGATCGAATTCGTTCTATCCGATAATATTAAGAAAACGCTCGATTTATTACGATGGCTGTGTGTTCGATACGTGTCGAATCCGAATTTTCTCGGAGTCGGATTCGTTAACGAACCCGTTGCCTGGGGAGTTCCGAAAAGTATTTTACAAAAATACTATTCAGATGCGTACGATTTAGTGCGAAGCTATTCGCAATGTTTATTTATGTCGATGGAGGCGAGAATCGGGAGTAACGAATGGGGCGATACGTATTGGTTGATGTACGATGCGATGCATACGAATTTGATTCTCGAAGTACATCAGTACGACGTTTTCAGCAATTTGGCCGGATATACGGTCGATCAAGAAATCGCATTTGTCGAGAACGAACGACTAGATTCGATAATGGGACTTCAATCGGTAAATATCGTACTTTATTTCCCCCTTCTGTACGGTAACTGTAGGAAATAACTGCAAATTGTGCATAAGATTCATTGTGGAGTTTGCAAAACGGTCCTAATATTGAAAATTCCCTACCATTGGATTTTTCGTGCGTTAGCGCTTGTACGCACAAAAGTTCTAAATATGACATTTTTGCACGGTTTGAACACTCCACACTAAATTTGTCTCTATTCTTTTTGTCTCTTTGTCTCTTTGTCTCTTTGTCTTCCTCTTCTCTCTCCTCCCCTCTCCTCCTCCCCTTCATCATTCTCTAACGACGGTTCCCTGCCAAACAATAAATCATCCTTTTATTACATAACGTGCGATGGAAAAACCATCAAAGTACTAAGGGGGTAAAAAAAAGAAACCAAACTCCTAACCTCATCCTTCCCCTTCTACCTTCCCCTTTCCGTACATTCCAGAGACCCGGCCGTACGGTTCTGGTCGGTGAGTTCAGCAACGCGATGTACGCTGCTGCCACTCCGGACGAACAGAAACGATGGTCGTTAGCGCAAGTCCGTACATTGGCGAATGCGACAAACGGATGGTTTTTTTGGTCGCTCAGATTGGCGAGAGGAGGTAAGTCCGTACCATCGTAAATTTTTAGCCGTTGGATTGTGAAATGTTACGTGACGTGATATAAGCGGCATGTGATATGTGATGCACGACGCACGATATTTGATTTTTCAATATAATTCGAACGTAAATGTATGATGTCTCATTTTCCGCACTTTAGAACTATCATGTACTGTGGTGAGGGATGAGGTTGGTGATTGTGACGTCATGATTGTTACATGTTGTTATTTGTGTGTTCTTGATTCTTCAAGTTTTGTGTTAATTAACTATCGACATTATTATGATGGATACGAGAAATTAATTATGAATATTTGAGCATTTAGAGAGCAATTGTATCCAAAATGCTAAAATTATAGGCACATCTACAATAGGCACAAAGGAAGAGTATGGCATTTTTGGCAAGTTGTCAGTTGTTCACGTGTTCCACTTGCAATTGTTTGAAAGGATTTTTCTTATTAATACCGATTTGTCTTTTTGTCTGATCACAGGATACGATCATTGGAGTTGGTACAAAAGTAGAGCCAATGGTTGGCTACCAAAAAATCCCGAAACCGGAACTTGGTATTAGTCTTTTTGTTCCTTCATTTTCGGTCTTGTATTTTATTAGAATATTGCATTTATCAAATAAAATTCTTTACAATTCTGGAAGGTGTACCTGTTTTCTTTTCCCTCTTTTTTTCCGTTCAGACTTTCTTTATTCTAGTTCATTAGTTTTGCACTCTTTAGTTTTTTGCAGTTAGTTCATCCCATTATTGACATTGTTCTTCTTTATCTTGAAAATCGCATTAATTTTCTTTTTCTTACGTTTATCAATCTCACCTTCCTATTTTTACCCAAACAGGTTGTTTGGGTTAGGGGTTGTTTGTTGTATTTCGAAGTGTAATTAGGTTTTAGGCTTACCACATAGCTAGAAATTAGCACAGTTTCTAATTAAATTTCCTATATCAAATGTATTTTGGTGCGTTAATCATAATCAGCAGCCGTGAGTTTTTTCTCAACTTTTTTGTGACTTTTTGTCTCCGCTAAACGGAATTTGTACGGTGGTATTCAGGACATGTCTATTGTTTTCACAAATCCCAAGTTGTGAAGTTTTTAACAGTTATAAACATTGTCAATATTCTCTCAAGAAACTTCGTGAACCTTGGGGCAACATGTGGCTTTTATTGACATGGATAATATGTCTAGAAAAATTTGATGAATCTTTGTAATGAATCTTATGGACATTGTTCTCCGACCATTTTGTCTTCTAGGGTTCTTTGATCCAAACTAATTTGTGTTGTTCATACCATGGATCGGAAGTGCGTTCTGTTTTTCCATGTTGTTTCGTAATTCAGGTGCGTTTTCAGTTTTTTTTTTGTTCTATTGTTTACTGTTGTCCAATTTTTGTAAGTGTCACTAATAGTTGGAATGCATTGTGTTAACGAAATGTTTTGAATTGCCAAGCATCAAATGTGAAGTGATGGGCAGATGAACATGAGTATTACTATGTCCATATTAAAATTTGTGTGCATCTTTGCCTAAACTTTGTAATGGCATTCTGCTTTTTTCTCTCATTAAAAAATAATTGGGATAATTGTACAAACAATGTTTTGTGGTTTGGATAGAATCAAGGTTGGGATAACTAACATCGTATTCTGGCAGCCAATCTTGGCCTGTGGTAATCCATAATCATCGATTAAAGTTTATTACAAAAAAAAATCACATTTGGAGCACGAAAGCTCAATTGCGAGAGAGGGAATTCATACTAGAAAAATGAACCTTTTTGAATAATCTGATAGACTCACAAACCATTTTTTTAAATGTGTTTATATTATCAAAATAAAAAACTTTAAAGCTCTAAGAGTCGCTGGAAAATTAGCTCACAGCATGGTCCTAATAAAACCTAGGTCACACGTTCGAAACTCGTATGGGTCAATCCTTTGAAGTTGAAGCTGGGCCATTCCTTGGAAACTGAAGCTGCTCGACAATAGTAAGTAATCAGCTACAAATTTGATAAAATTTACATAGATTTATGAATTGATCTTAGAACAAAGATTGCATAAAATTTAGGGTGAATTTCCATCGGTCGAAAAGTGGGGTAGTTTACAAAAATCTGCGCCTATCAGTACCAAACCATGCCGCTTATTTTGTTTTTATAAGCGAAACAACATTACAGAGAATCTTGCACACTGACCGTCGGACATTCATTCGCGAGGCGTTCGCTTCATTTCTCTCTGTTGCTGATAACGTTGCTGTAGGAGTAACGTTGCTGTAGGAGTTGGGTTGACAGCTACAAAAAAAAATGAACCGCGACACTTTGACACACAACTAGGTCGTGTTCCATCAGTCGTTGCTGTAATCATACGGCCAACTTTACGGGCCGGGTTGATTGAGGGTACAGATATTACACAGATAATGCGTTCAGACTTTGCATTCGAAGATTCTTTCAAGATTTTAAGCATCGAATATTAACCTACGTATTACCAACCACGCAAATAAAAAGTGGTTTACTAACGCGACCTAATAGAAGGCACGTCCTTCAGTAAACTTTTCCATACAATTACTAAAATGCCTAATGGAAGGCCACCCTGAGTCAATGTTCCATCACGAAGAGTCTATAAACCACGTGTTATGCATTGAGTGGCACCACGTAAGCTACGATCCGATATTGAATATCCTTCAATTTTTTAACACCGATAAATTTCACTTCAAATCTTCACTTGCGTACCAAGTCATAATATGACAGAACGTTTGTACTTTAGTCTTCTACGCCAGCTCATTTTTAGAGTTCCTATTTCCAACATGACGAAAATCCTTTGCCAAAAATAGTGTGACGAAAGAGCGTTGCCAGAAATAGCGCGACAAAGGACCGTTTCAAGATTACTTTTTTTATTTTCAGTTGCATTTTGAAAGGTACATACCATGTGCAAATCTTGTGATTTTTCGTTGGTTGTCCATCGTGACACGTAGCTTAATCGTCCAACGTGTCGCGATTCATTTTTTATGTATCTGTCAACCCACCTCCTACAGCAACGTTGTCACCTACACCTACAGAGGAAAATGAAGCGAACGCCTCGCGAATGAATATCGACGGTCAGTGTTACCTCCCAGACCTTCGGGGAGTATTGGCAAGATTATGTATTGTTGTTTAGCGTATACAAACAAAATAAGCGGTATGGTTTGGTACGGATAGGCGAGAATTTCTGTAAACTACCCCACTTTTCGACCGATGACACTCGACCCTTAGACGGCTAATTATAATCCAGCGATAGAGATTGGTCGACCAGACAACACGACACCAAAGATTTACTGATTTTTGGAATGTTATTAGTACGGTATGGTACGGTAAAGTACAAAATTCTGTAAAATACCTCACTTTTCGTCGGATGTAACTCCACCCTAAGCGTAGAAAAAACTTTGCGATTCCCACAAAAATATTATGCGCAAAGGAGCGGGCAGAGCTGTAATTAAAAACGCTTAAAATATTCTTTCATTGAGTAATTTTATTTTAAATTTTCGTTTTCTTTTCTAAATTTTGTTTGTTAGGTCGATTAGCCCCCTCCTAAAATATTGTAAATATTAGATTAAAGGGCTCGTACAATAAACACCAGGAGATTGCGAATCAGAATAGTTTTCAGGTCGCCGTGTCCAATATGACATACTGTCACCTTCCCATAATAAGCACGACAGTTTTGATTGAGATTTTGATACCATTCAATTTTTAAACCCTATCAAATCTACAGTCGAACATTAGGGTGCGTCTCCATGTACTTGTAACTTAGCGAAAAAACTTTGATTTTTAGCGCAGAACCGGCGGACCCGGATTTCAGGTGTCCCTATGTGTACCGAACGAAGTTGTCACTTAAGGGCGTGACGATTGTATACGCCGACAATGCCCGTGACGGGTGTCGACAATGTACAATTTGTGATGACGCACCAAATGGTGAAAAATTGCTTTGAACGTCACATAACCTTGTGTGACATTTGTAGACGCCCAGCCTTCCAACACTCTGCCATGGAGGATGTCCTTGGCTGAAGAAGTGTCGTTTCTGCTACCTTTCCTGTACGGTTGCCCTCTTTGGCAAATTCCACGCACTTTGAGGCAAAAAAAGTGCTTAAATACCTTTGGTTGTGGTCGAATAAACGACACTCTCACTGTTTTCTCCAGCTTCCCACCGGTCAGCGTAGAGCCGCCTCGTGAAAGGATGAGGATTAGTGAAGTTTGAAGGAGTGATGAAATTTAAAGGAGAGAATGTGAGGCTGCGTGAGAGAGCCGGCGTGTGCGACTTGATGAGGCGCCCTCAGAGATTTCTCACGATTTCGTGAAACGACATCGTAATTTTCAGACCCCATTAATGGAAAAGTCTGTACTGAAAGAAACGCGACAAACAAAACAATTTGTGTACTTTGATGGACGCAAACGGACAAAACATAACGAATAGTGTACCTTTCACCGACGCTTGAATTGTTTGATTTTTTTGTAGAAAATGTTACACGTGCGAATACGTGTTCCTATTTGTTTTTCAAAAATACTTTGTTTTAAAACACATCGGCCTTGTGTTTTAAAGAAAAGTTTGAAGATGACGTTTTTTGACGTGGCCGTGGGTCGAAGAACACAAAACGACAGCATGTAGTACATCCTAAATTTGACGATGACGCAAAATGTACATTTCTTTTTTTCTATTTTTTTGTGCAGTTGAAACTTATGCGGTACGGCTCTAAGTTTTAAAGGAAAACGAGAGAAAAAAACCCTTACTTTGGCACATGGAGACGCACCCTTATCGAAACATTACTTGGGTTCGAAGATCCATCGGGCAGTTTCTCTAATTGTACGGCCAACATTGCTGGCTGTACTATTTTGGACGAGGGGTCATCGTGTAGTTTGTAAATCACGTGTGCTCTAATTTGAATGGTACCACGGAAGTTAAGATCGGATATTAAAAATCGTCATAGATTTTTCACACCGACCAATTTTAATTCGAATCTTTATTAATAAAGGCGCAGGACACCACGAAGTTGAAAGGATGGCAGAAATACCGTGACGAAATAGAGTTACGAAATAACATTGATTTTCGGTTGGATTTTGGTAGACTCGCGTCCACTTTGTCCGAAGGTACATAACATGTGCACGTTTTGAGAATTACATTGGTAGTACATTGTGAAACGTATCTTTATGATCCACGTGTCGAGATTGTATAATTTCTATAATTGACTAGCCACCTTGAGGAGGTGGGTGGTCAGTTACGTAACCGATTGTTTCTGTGAACAATCTCGCTTTTCGTCCGATGGAGCTTCATAGCCTGTTCCCACCGGAAAAATTTCACTTCCGCAACAGACGAGCGTTCAAATAATGTATTGTTTTCCGAGCACCGACTTTTTTGTTTTCGGAAATTTTCGGAAAACCGTACATACTAACTTCCTCAAAATATTGGGGGATATTGAAGTCGGGTTAAACTAGCGTATTTCTGTGAAACAGACCAACGGTAACCCGAAAAGCTGACGTAGCAAAAACAACATCCGATCGGCTATTTCGTTGTTTTCGCGCCAAAAATCTGCAAGACTTTGAACCACCGTCGTCGTCTTTCGAACATAGTAAATTTGAAAATCTGCAGGTTTGTTTTTGCGCCTATGGTTGATGACGTCAAAGCGTGTGACGTGTCACAAGACACCTTGAATCAGAGTTACTTGCCAAAATTTTGGTGTGAACAAGACCCGTTTTCCGATGAGTTCTCGGAAAATCATTGGAATGGGCAAAAAGTTACAAATGCTCCGGTGGGAATAGGCTATCAGTCTAGTTGTCCTATTCGTACGGATTTCGACTGTTTCACGATTTTTACGTAGTATTCGTTCATTTCATACCGTTCGTTAGTTTTCGCTGTACGATGTACGAAAACGTACGGAAACTATCCCTTTAACCCTAAAAATTCCTTAAAAAATCCTAGAACGTACGAAAAACATACGAAAATGTACGGCATTGTACGAAAGGTGCACCCTAAAAAACCTAAGAGTATGGATAATGCAAGGCAGTTGTACTGTAATTTACCCCAATGTACGAACTGCATGGGAAGTATCCTAAACACCCTACATTCTCACCTTCAATAACCCTAAAAGTACTGAAATATACGGAAGTTGTACGTAGATGTACAAAAGATGTAAGTCCGTATAACTGAAATATACGGAAACATACGAAAATGTACCCTAAAACACTCAAAATAATAACCGTCAAAAGTACGAAAAAATACGGACACTGTACGTAAATGTACGAATAAAAGCTGGCTGCTTAACGGAAATATATGAGAATGCACGAGAATGTACCCTAAAATTCCTCAAACCCCCTTTAATAACCCTAAAAGTACTGAAATGTACGAAGACAGTACGCAAATGTACGAAAAAGTATGGATACGTAGTCTGGTACGCATTTTATTACATTTTCATCATCGTTAAATGCGTATCGTGCGTAGTATTCGCGCGTTCGTTTCGTGCGTATTATGCGCACGGGACAGCTATGAGCTTCACCCTTCCTGGGCAAGTGAGAATGCCCCGAGTGTGATTCAAAAGTTTAAATCGGCAAAATCGACGATGAATATCGCCTGGTCTTCCGAAACATAACAGGTATGTAATCATTAAATGTCGCATACCAATCTCAGCTTTTGACTCGTACGGATATGTATGTCACAACGACGGTTGTCTTCATCTTGCGTTGACAACTGGACAAGACGACTGTAGAATCTCGGCAGAAAGACACGACAAACAAATGAGGTACAGTACAGTACTGTAGTTCGTGCTACCGTACCGCTAAAGTACGGAAAATTTGAATAGCGTTTCACACTAAAGTTTTCCGCCGCCGTCGCTGTCAAACATGCTTACAACATGCGAAATTTTAAATTTAAATTTATTTCGTGCGGGTGACGGTTACCTACAGAAGGGAACACAAGAAGACAAATTGGGATGCACAATGAGGATGTCTCGCCTGTCAAATCTTCTCGGTTGTACAACTGTCCTTTTCAAATTTAGGAGATAATCCAGAAGATCTCGTTTCACTGTGACCGTCGATGAGGCGCGCTTTCAGCCGTCGATGAACACATAGTGGGGGAAGGAAGGAATGCGGCCGAAAGTTTTGGCGACGGCTTTCTTGCTCTGTTTCTGTTAACAGAGCCGTGCTCCTGTGTTTTTTTGCCGGCCGGTTTCCGGCTGCAATGATTGCAAAAGACTTGACGGCGACAGCGACGGAAAGGCTGTAGTGTGAAAGGGCCGTGATACGAGGATCCAGCGTACGGCATAGTAACATATACTGTGCCGTACATATACTTTGTATTGCGACTGGACCGCGACTGGTAAACGAAAATCGCGAATTCGTTATGTGACGTGGTCCACCTTTAAAACCTAAAAGTGCGAAAGCGACCAAGAAAATGGAAGAGTTGCCAGCTGTTATTTGTACTTTCTCTTGTCACTGCACTGTAGACGTGGCGAATCATTAAGGAGAAATATCCATAGTTCAAAAGTAGGTGAAAGTAGGCCCATACAATATGCCTATTGTATGCAAAACATACAATATGACCTTAATACCCATATTGTATTAGGACCTATTCGGACCAATTAAAACATTCGGACCAAAAATTGGACCAATTAAAACATTCGTACCAAATTTTTTTATTTACACCGTCAGATTCTGAAAATCTGACGGTCGTTGATCAAAGTAGCGATCTAAGAAGATCACATGAAAAGCCAATAACACAACTTACGATAAAGGCGCCTACCAAAGGCCTACCAGAAAAACGCCTACTTTTGAACTATGGAAATATCCATCGGCGCATATTTTAATATGTTACCCTGTCGTATTTGTTAACTGTTAGGAAAAACGTCACAAAATTTGCGTATCTTTTCTGGCTGGACGCTTAACGTTTAGGGTTCCGACAGCGCAACGCATTGAGATATGTTTCGATGGAAATTTTCCCTCCAGGAAAATCATGCGGACAACGAAAACTTTTGAAACCGAAACTCCAGTTATGATAGAAGGATATTTTGTGACGGCCGTCGGGTCTTACCGTCAGTTTTTCACCTCGTCAGTGAAAATATTGACGGCGTTCGACGCGTCTGTCTGGCATTTGGGACTGCCGTTGGTCTCAAAACAAGCGGCTGAATTTGAGGATATTTCCCGGAAATTTAAGAATTTGACTAACGACAAATGTTCAATGTAACCGGAGAGTCCGGAAAAAACGGACGCGTGAGCACTTCTCCTTCTATTAAACAGGAAATTCGGCCAATAGAATTGTGTGGTGCAAAGCACTAAAGTACATTACTGCAGTACACAAGACAAGCTTTTAAAGGAAGGGCTCTCCGTTACGATAGACATTTGTCACAATTGCGTCTTTCCGCTGGATATCCCATATCTTGAGTGCGAGAGAAAATTATCTCGCACGCTTGGCGCTCTCAGAAGTGTATGGACCAATCACGTGCAGTTTTCAGCTACTGGAGGGTATGGAAAGCTGAATATATGGTCCAATTAGAGTCGCCAAAATTTTGGAACAAGAAATGCTCGTAAAGAGTCGCCGGCTGAAATCTCAACCGCTAACTCGTAAAAGGTATCGTCTTTTGAAATATAGACGGCAACTTGTACTGTACTGTACGGTAGCTCTCAGTTTGTGGCCGTTGGCGGCCAGTTGAAATTGTACTTTTTGCCAATTGGCGAAGATATGCCTAAGCTGGAAGCTTGTCCATTAACCCTTTCTTGTCAGTAGTCATTCTCTTCACTATTGCCAAGTGGCATAAAAGTACAAAAAGGACCCGGAATAAAGGAAGTCTTGCTTCGCTGTCATTCCGTACCTTTCTGTCGTTGACGCATGCGTGTCGAGGATATTGACGACTCCGCAGTAATGATTCTCCGCTAAGGCTATTTGTATTTTCCTGCCGGGCTGTCGGAATAGTGACTCTCTGACGTCGATATAGATACGGAGATTCTCTCTAGATACCGTAACAGATCTGAGGTCAGGAAAGCTGTAAATTTGTCGGTATAAAATAAATTTAGTAATGCATGCAAGTCTCCAACTGCAAACTGTTATCTAGACCGTCAAATATGTAGGTTTAACGTTCCAGATATGTTTTCAGAATTTATGATTTCAAACTCATTATTTTATTTTATTTTATTATTTATTATTGTTATTCGCTTCACCGCGTCGAATGTCATTTTCAATAAACAGTACAGTAGATTTCATTTTTAAGAATTCAGATAAAATCTTATCATCCATTCTTATTCATGTTTCCATCTTCCATCGTCGATCCTGATTGGTTCCAATCTCTTACTGAACCACCTGATTTGTCCGTACCACCGCCCAGACATTGAAAGTACAAAATCCAGGAGCTGTACGTCGCCAGCCTGTAACATTTTTAGACCAATCACAAGCGATTATTTCCGGCTGCCGGTCTAAGTGGGATTTGATGAAAACCTTCCTTGACTCGTCCAATCGCCTGATCTCAAAGTACGAATGGACATCACCTTCCTCCATTCCTTCCTTGTGATCATGTTCCTCTCCCTTCTTCCCTCCTTTTCTATCCCTCCCCGTCCCTCCCCCCCCCCTCCCCTCCCTTCCCTCCTCCCCCCCTCCCCCCCCCGCCTCTCAAAATGAATATCCTCCTCTACCTCGTCATCGCCATTAATGTCGTTCCCCTGGTCGGCCTTTTTGTCTCTTTCCTCCTGTCCGTGATTTGGTCCTTTTGGACTGACTCGGATTCCGTACAGGAAGAGCCGTACTGGCAACTGTGCGATCCCGAAAGTCAAACCAGTACGATTCCCGTTGTCGTTTTGCACAGGGTGGCAGATACGGAAACGAAAAGTACTGATTCGAAGTGATCAATGACCGTACGGAAAACCAAATCGTACGGATGTTGACACGAAAAGTACTGGTTACCTCGCGAACAATAATCGTACGGAAAATCAAGTCGTACGGATGTTGAAAGGAAAAGTACTGGTTACCTGGTGAACAATAACCGTACGGAAAGGTGTACGGAGATTTTGAAATTGGAAGCCGTTCTGTACGGACACTTATCGAAACGGAGGTTTGTCGGTTTGTACGGACGATTGCATTGTACGGAATGGCGTGCAGAGTACCACGGCTGAGGTCTGGTACGGATTCGACATACTCATTGCGTACGGATTTTGGCAGTTTCCGGGAAACTTCCTGGTTAAGATGATGATGGACAACTTTGGTTTTCGCGTCGGAGGAAGAGAGAAAGGAGGGGGAGGGAAGGGAAGAGAGAAGGAGGAGATGAGGGAGAGAAAGAGGGAGGGAGAGAGAGAGGACAGCAAAAAGAGAGGAAAAGGTGAATGGAAAGACAGGAGGAAGGACAAGAGGTAAAGAGGGAGAAGAAGGGGAAGGAGGGAAAGAAAGAGAAGTCAAAATGTGAATAAGACAAAAAAAGAAGACAACGAGGGAGTCCAAGAAAGAGGAGAATTTGGAGGGAGGATCAATTTTCTGGGAGGAAAAAGACGAAGAAGACGGTACAAAAACAATCCCTAGAAAGACAAATATGGAAAGTACATAAACAATTCCAAAGTACAAAAAAAAAACCGAAGAGGAAGGTACATGAACAAGGTTATGTTAGATAAGACAAAAAAGATTTTTTGGTTCCCACATGAGAGATAGGGATTGAGGCTTTAGGGTTTCCTAAGGTTTTTAGGGTGTTTTTGGGTTTCTTGAGTTTTTGAAGTGTTTTGAGGCTACTGGGGACTTTTAGGGTTTTTGGTTTTTTGGGGTTTAAACGTTTTTATGTTGCTTGGAGGCTGTTTTGGGCTTGTTAGGGTTGTAGAGTTTTTAACGTTTTTAGGGAGTAAAACCATGAAAGAGGGAGAAATTACAAAAAAATAAACAAAGTTTTGAAGAAATGGTGAAATGTTTTAGGGTTCAGATATGAAAAGAGTAGAAAACAAATATCTCTTTTGTTCCATGTTCACGTTTTCTAAGTCTTTTCATAGTGTCTGATTTGTATTATTTTTGTTAGAAATAGGGTACCATTGGGGTCTAAATGAGAGATAAACTTGTGTAGATAAACTCAAAATGTTTCCTTTTGCGGAAACAAAAGAAATAAAAGTTTTCTTGATCTTTTCACTTCAAATTTTTTTGAGAAAGAGACTCAGGTGATAATTTTTCTATTTTAGAATCTGTTTCTATAGGGTTTTTCTTTCTTTGTCAATATTTTCTTTTTCGTTTAGGGTTTATAGGTTATCGAATGGTTTTCGTCTTTTTTTGAGACAGTAAAACTACAACATCAAAAAAAAGATTATGTTTTCCGATGTTTTCTTGATATTGAACGCCAATTTGAATGTCAAGAGAACATTTGTTTTATTAGATAATAAAATGATGTATTATTATCAAGTTTCACTTGTAAATTTGATGACCTAACAAGAAAATATGTCTTCATGGTAGAGTTTCCCACCACTATTACAATGGTCTCTAATTGAGCAACCGAAGTTTTAAAACTCCTGTCAAGTGTAATTCCTGAATTTATAAATGGTATAAATGGTGAAGCTACCAATTTGTCGGTATTTAATCTTAATTTATTCACCACAATTGTAAAACAAATTGCATTAACTGTTCTATTACTGTATCAAGCAGTTCGCATTAGATAGAAGATAAAGTTTACTTACTACAAACTTTACTAATCTGTATGAGGACAAAATACAAATTTGAAATGTTTCAGTTTTAAGGCACGGAAGGACGTGTAAAACGTGCATGAAAACGGTACTTCGACATTAACATAGAAACAAGCAAACACTGTAATCAGTTCAAAGATTGACGGCGGAGATCTTAACAAAGGCGTGATTTTTTTCAACTAAGCGTCATATGAACTAAATGTTTAGCGTACCTAAAAACATCCGGAGAATGTGCAAATTAAACTAACAATACATTGGCATCAATTCGATTAAATGAAAGTCAACAATTTCCATTTTAATCATGCTACACACCTAAATGGCTTAAACCTAAAAACCTTAAAAATAAAATCCTCCTTCACGTTGAATTCTTTCAACTTGTATGGCGATAAAAGATAATTGTTGACTACTTGGCATCACCTAAATTCACTGAACAGTAATAACACTTAATAACATTTAATAATAGTAATGTACATGACAGTAACTGTTGGAAAGCCATAGAAGTAGGAGTGAGAAATCACGAGGAAGATATTGGGCACATGAAAAGGTAGAGATGAAAAAACCTCGAAAAGGTCAATCGAGTGGTAGAGAAGACCTTTCTAAAACCAGTTCTTGGACTCGCATAACTAACTCCTAAACGAGAGAGAGGGAAACGACCATCTTCACAAGATAACAATATTAGATCGAGGGAGGGAAAAGACAATATTGCTTCCAAAAAATATTGTTAGAAAACGAGGGCACCATCTCCAACACGAGAAAAGATAGGGCTAAGAACAAGAATATCTCTAACCAAGAAAAGAGAGACTAGCATCAAAACAATGGAAGAAGGGCTCTTTTTAGAGTTTTTAGGGTTTTTAGAGTTTTCAGGGTTTTTAGGGTTTTTAAAGTTTTTTGGGTTTTTAGGATTTTTAGGGTTTTCAGAGTTTTTATGTGCTTTAGAGTTTTTAGGGTTTTTAGGGTGATATACTACCGGCGATATATATGGCAGTAGGGAGTAAACCTAAACCCTTAACAAATATGGGAAGAAATGTATAAATGCCAGCCCTAAGCCCCAATTCTCCATCGAAAGCTCTTGGTCGAAGAAAAAAAAAAAAAAAAAACTTGGACGACTCAGAGAATTTCAGGGAGGCGACCCTCGAAAGTTGAGAGAGACCAAATAAATTAAATAAATGAAATAAGGAGACGAAGTGCATGTGAGGTAGGAAGGTTTATCGAGCGAAACATCTCACCAAAAGAGAAAAACCCCTTTTTTTTGTTAGTTAAGGAGCTTGAGAGAGTTTTTCACGTGAATAGTTGGGAGTTAAGAAACTAAGTCACCAAGGAACTCGAGCCCAAGGTAAGTCTTACGGTATTTAACATTTGAAACTCTTGGGTGGAGGTCCGGAAACCGGGGAGTCCACTAGAAAAAAGAGGGCGACTAAGCGACATACATTAGGGTTTTTTAGTGTAGGGTTTTTTAAGGTTTTCCTAAAAACCCAAAAAAAACCCTAAAGATGGTTGGAAAGGAAAGTTAAAGTTCTACGAGTGAAAAAATTGTTTGTCGGAGCGGCTTCCATGTGATCAGTTATTGGTTCGTCGTCACCGTTAAGTGAAACTGGCGAGAAGGGAAAGTTGAAGTACAAGGTCGTAGTTCACGAATATGAGAAAAGACGAAAAAGTGTCCTCTAAAAGGTCATCTTGACAAGTGTCTATCTCAAGGAGAGGGAGAGAGAGTAGACCACTCTCAGCGAGACAATATACTTCAAAGAAAAAAAGTTGAAAGAAAAAAAGTATTTTTTTTTTGCACAAATGGAAGATTTTTGACAATATGCATTGGGGCTACCAAGAGCTTAGGGAAATAATGTCATGGTTCACAGTATTAAAGGCATTTGACATTCCATCAAACCTGAATGTTGTGCCTCACAGCCTCCACTTCGATACAACCACGTATACAGTGTTGTCCTCCGTTCCTTATCCTTCTCCCTCTCCATCCACCTTCCCTTATCCTTCTCCCTCTCCGTCCACCTTTCCTTATCCTTCTCCCTCTCCGTCTACCTTTCCTTATCCTTCTTCCTCTCCCTCTCCCTCACGCTCTCTTTCTCTCAACGCCTTCGTTTCCCTTTGATGTGACAAAAAGTAATCCAGAAGCCTGGGCTGAAAGCAAATGGCATGGACCATCCACAATATATTACATTTCTCCCATATGTTGTTGCTTTTTTTTTTTTTTTTTTTTTTTAGGGTGTGTTTTTTTCGCTCTTTTTGTTTTTTTTTTTTGTTTTTCAGTTTTGGTCATGCCACCCCTTTTGTACCCCAAGACTCAGATGGTTTACCATCGTGCTTTTTAATTTATCCTGCAATATTTTTATTTTTATGGAAATATTCTTCTATATATAAATATATGTAAATATTTTCCTGTATACAAGAGGGAGCCCTCCAACCCTTCTAAATGGCTTAGTGACACCATCAGTCGATATTAGCAACAATAAATAATTAGCTTTAAGTGTTCACAATTTTATTTTTGGTCCAAGTGACAAGGTCGACTGTCGATTGCTGAGATAATTATCGCTAAGAAGAAAAAAATGATATCAACTACATTATTATATGTTTAGAGGGCAAAAAACATAGGGACTCAAATCGGTTTTACTGATACTCTAAAAGCGATTCACATTGTACTAAACAAGACGATATGAATAGTTCACAACTGTATATATATATTCAAGGGCATATTCGCACGGGCGATTAAAGAATATGTATGAAAAAACGTTACCTAGTTCAAGATCATTATTTAGTAAACAAATCATTAATATATGTCCTTCCTCATTTACGTTTGTTTGGTACACTTGGAGACACCACACGAGTATTTTACAATTAAACCTTCTCTATTTCTCTGACACATAATTTTTTGAATTTTTCCAGGAGTTACTGTACAAAAACCGTTCTTTTTCCAATTTATGCCGATTATTTTCTAGTTCTAATTAACACACCTTCCTTTTCTCAAAATTCAAGCAAAGGAGCCACTCCAGTAGAAAGGTAGAGAAGGGAGAGGGAGAGGGGGAGGGAGAGGGAGAGGGAGAGGGAGAGGGAGAGGGAGAGGGATAGGGAGAGGGATAGGGAGAGGGAGAGGGAGTGGGAGAGGGAGAGGGAGAGGGAGAGGGAGAGGGAGAGGGAGAGGGAGAGGGAGAGGGAGGGAGAGGGAGAGGGAGAGGGAGAGGGAGAGGGAGAGGGATAGGGAGAGGGAGAGGGAGAGGGAGAGGGATAGGGAGAGGGAGAGGGAGAGGGAGAGGGAGAGGGAGAGGGAGAGGGAGAGGGAGAGGGAGAGGGAGAGGGAGAGGGAGAGGGAGAGGGAGAGGGAGAGGGAGAGGGAGAGGGAGAGGGAGAGGGAGAGGGAGAGGGAGAGGGAGAGGGAGAGGGAGAGGGAGAGGGAGAGGGAGAGGGAGAGGGAGAGGGAGAGGGAGAGGGAGAGGGAGAGGGAGAGGGAGAGGGAGAGGGAGAGGGGAGAGGGAGAGGGAGAGGGAGAGGGAGAGGGAGAGGGAGAGGAGAGGGAGAGGGAGAGGGAGAGGGAGAGGGAGAGGGAGAGGGAGAGGGAGAGGGAGAGGGAGAGGGAGAGGGAGAGGGAGAGGGAGAGGGAGAGGGAGAGGGAGAGGGAGAGGGAGAGGGAGAGGGAGAGGGAGAGGGAGAGGGAGAGGGAGAGGGAGAGGGAGAGGGAGAGGGAGAGGGAGAGGGAGAGGGAGAGGGAGAGGGAGAGGGAAAAAACTAGTCAAAAGTTTTCAGTTTTTTTCCTCCTTCAAAGTAAAACCTAAAAATAGTTGACTGCAGATTACAAAAACCACTAGCTTTTCCGACTCTCTGCAAAAACCCTAAGTAAGAAAATTATTATTCTTCAACCTATTTCCTTACAGGAATTACAAACTATCTTTAAACCTACTAAAAGATACATATATTTTAAAAAGGAAAAACAAGAGATATACAAGCCTGATTCCTCCTCCCTTCCCTTATCTACTGTTAGTGAGATCAACGGAACGGAAAAAAGATGTGACACCTTCCCACTGTATAATCTCAAGAAGAGATTCGACTGATCGGTTCCAATTTGTCCAACTGATGACAGCGAGAAGATGTACACTTATCGAAAAACTATACATCGAGAAAAAAAAAAAACCCATATCTTCTAACCCTTTTCTGTCTACTTTTTTACGGTTCTCGAGCAGGTCATTACGTAAAAAAACAAATTTATTAGTCATTGCTCAAAAAACTCCCCACAAATTTCTCGACCTAACATCACTTGTCTTCCTCTAAAGCCATTTCTTTGTCTCTTTTTCGCCTCTCTTACGACCCTTATTCGTCTCTCTTTCATCTCTCTTTCCTCTCTTTTATCCCTCCTCCCACTGAAATTGACAGCAAACTCAGTCAGAGATGTAGACAGACATAATGACCTTCCAGAAAATTCCCTCGTCCAATTCCTTATCGTGTTATAGTGTGTCCAAGACCCCAATAGTCCAAACCTAACAATCCCGAAGCCTGTTCCTCTCCTCCGTTCGCAACTCCTCCATTCATTTCTTCGTATTCTGGAGGAATATTTCCAGAAACTGAAGGGATTAACATCCCTCCCATTTTCATTTCCGCCATTAACCTTTGGTCGACTCTCTGCATATCTTCTTCTGCAGCTTCCGGAGCCATAGGGCGCAAAGGGGTAACGGAGTTATTTGATATATTTGAAACATTCCCACCAGGTCTTGGGTTATAAAGGGCACCATAACCTCCTGCTCCTCCTCCTAAAATAGCCCCAGAAGAAGATCCTAGATGGGATATACTACTCGCAAGATTTGGTAGATTCTGGAGATTTTGGAGATTCGAGGGATTTCCCTCGACCGAAGAATGAATCGTTTGGGGAGTTGGGTTTCCTACACTTTGACTCCCACTTGTTTCCCCCCACGGTAGAAAACCCTCTCCTCCTCGACTATGACTATCGACATTTAAAACCCTGTTGTTTTGTTGTTGTTGTTGTACTTGTCCTTGTACTTGTTGGGAATGTATGACTTGTGGATTTTGTTGTTCTTGTTGTTGTTGTTGTTGTTGTTGTTGTTGTTGTTGAGAGTTTTGAGAACTTTGATGTAATTGGTGAGACTGATTTTGATTTTGATGTTGATTTAGATTTTGGTGTTGATTTTGATGTTGAGGTTGAGATTGATAATTTTGAGATTGATGATGTTGGGATTGATATTGGTTTTGGTTTTGATGTTGAGATTGATGATGTTGGGATAAGTTTTGATGTTGGGATTGTGGTTGTGAGTGAGATTGTTGGTGGTGTTGTTGTTGTTGTTGATTCAATTCTTGATGGGGCTGATTTTGCTGTTCTCCTCCTCCTCCAGGTGTTCTATCTCTCTTAGTCATCCTATTACCGTCTTCCACGTTTTCCATTCGATTTCCCGATGCTATTTGTTGACCCATTGGTTGACCTACTTGTTGACCCATTTGACCTACTTGTTGACCCATTTGACCTAATTGTTGACTAAACTGTTGACCTAATTGCTGACCCATTTGACCCATTGGTTGACCTAATGGTTGACCCATTTGACCTAATTGTTGCCCTATCATTTGTTGACCCATTTGTTGACCCAATTGGGTTTGTAAAAGCATTAATTGAGCCGCTTGTTGAGCTTGTCCCCACAATATATCTTGTTGGGTTTGTTGGGATCCTCCTCCTCCTCCTCCCCCTCCTTGGGAGGAGTCTACCATAACTCTCGGCATTGCCACATTCCCCCAAACAGGAGTAAGTACCGGTCCCCCTCCCATATTGGGACGAGAGAGAGAAGAGAGAGAGAGAGGCCAATTTAGGGATTGTAAATTCGCTAAAGACAATTGGGCGATGGGCCAGGTGGGAGTGAGACCTAAATTCCAAGTGGGAGTTTGAGTTTGTTGGGGGGAGAGATGAGAGAGAGGAGGAGTGGTAAGGAGAGGTTGGAGAATATTGGAGTTTTGAACCGTTTGTTGTCCACCGGAAGGAGGACTCGCAACGGTCACGGAAGATCCTTGGATGGTAGGGAGAGGGAGGGAGGGGAGGGAGGGAGGGAGAGAGGGTTGAGACGCTAAACTTCCATTCGCGAGTAAAATTGGGTTAGGAGGAAGCATTGGGATTGGCTGTTGAGAAGGAATTTGTGAAGGAGATTGAGTAAAAGAAGCACCTCCTCCTCCCCCTCCCCCTCCTCCCCCTTCTGAAGACATGAGAGGCTGTGGGGGTTGTCCTTGAGGATTACTCCAAGCTCCTCCTTTTCCACGAGCTTTAGGGTTAGAGGGAGAAGGAGAGAGAACGAGAGAGGGAACCATAGCAGATGATGAGGGTTGCAGATGCCCTTGTGGGGGTGACGAGAGAGATAGGGTAGGAAGAGAGGAGTTTGGACGAAGAGGCTCCGTTTCTGGAGACTGTGAGGATCTTTGTAAGATTTGGGGGAGTGGAGAGAGAGGAGAGAGAGGATTTGGTTGAACAGTAGTTCCTCCGACTTCATTTGGGGCATCATTGGGAGCGGGGAGGCCTGGTAAAAACATATTTAAATTTCCTTGTAACCTGCGAAAAAGTCAAATTAAGTAAAAAATGGTTCAAAAATTTGATAGAGAAGATAAAATATAAGAAGAATTTGGTAAAGCATTTGACTTAGAAAAAACCCTAAAAGAACCTAAAAAATTGAGAAAGCCCAAAAAACATTTTGACGGTGAAAAAGTCAAAAAATGATAGCTTTTTCAGAGTTCCCTACAACTAACAAACTGTTTACGAGTTGATAGTTTGACAATTTGAAGACTGAAAATAAAAAACTTTATGATTAAAAATGATATGTGTCAGCGTTATCAAGGAACTTGCAGGTAAACTATTTACTTAGTGTTGTGTATCGGGAAAAAACTTATCGCAAAAACCGATACCGATAGTTATCGGTTATCAAACGGCGAGGGGTCCCAATATATCGCTCTGAGACATAGTTGTTCAAATCATATTTTACGCACGATTCAAACGGGCGAATAATACGTAGAAATCGGAGAGGTTGATTTGAAAAAATCGTAAAAATCGTTAATGAATTTTTGTCCGTACAATTTCGTACATGTTTGTACGTTCGTACACATTTCAAACTTACCACGCGCAAATAGTGTGACGCTGCAATGTCTCTTTTCGAAATTGTCCGTACATGAACGATAAAATTCCGTACATTATCCGTGAAATTTTTGTTCAGTTTACCGGACGAAAAGTACTGATACGTGCAACGTATCTTTCAGTCAAATTCCATACATTTCCCGTAAAAAACCGTACAGTTACCGTAAAACACCGTACGGTTTCTGTGAATTGTCCGTTCAGTTTACCTGACAGAAAGTACATCGCATTTTTTTGCAATTTTTAAGTCACGAATAATACGTAAAAATCGGAAAAAATGAAAAAATGGCGCGATTTGAACAACTATGCTCCGAGACCAACAAATTCCTTATTGACGATATAAAAAATTATAGTACGATATAAAACAGTACTTTATGATATATTGTATTATATTTTTCCACTTTATACTGCGTGGCATGCCACATATGACAATCTGTTACGTACTCTGCATAACGGAAGAACGGAATTTCAGTACAGCGGAATAAATCGTACAACTCTACGGTATGAACCGAACAATTATCGTCGAGAGTTATCGAATCGGTGTTGTCGCGATAAAAAACCGATAACACCAGTACCGATATATCGTGCCAATATATCGATTATCGGTAGGCCAAAAAAAGGGGCGCATTGGTTATCGGCAAATGCTACGGATACACAACACTACTATCGACAGTAACAAACTCAAGACTCCCATTGAGTATTTTTCTCCCAATTGTACAAGAACAATGACTTATGTTACAGATTCTGCAAATAATTTGGTACACACTAATGATAGTTTTTCAATTATATTATTACTGATTTATTTATATTACTTTTTACTGATTAATTTGTACGATACAGATACCGCAGTTAACGTGATTAGCTCGATATACACACAAAAGATGGTTCTCTGACAGGTACAAAATAATATATCAGCAAACAGTAATATACCATTTTTGGCAAATCTGTTTAAATTGCAAAACTGCCGAAAAAAAATCCCACTTTCCGATTCGTTTTCCAAAAAAAATAAAACTCAAAGCTTGCAAAATTTCAGAATCAGGTCGTTCAATTTGCATTGGACTAGACTCAATGTCCAAAACCGTAAATATCGTCAAAACTACACCAAGTATCGCTATTAGTGTCACTTTTTTCTCTTTCTTTATACTCATTTTTCTTCGTACACACTTGTCAGATATTTAATCCGAAGGTCGCAAATGAAAAGGTAATTTTGTCATCTTCCAAACGGTCTCCAAATGAAAATTGGACGCGTGTGCACAAAGAAAACTTGATTCAGGTCACAAAAAACACTTAATCTACTTAAATTTTATTACAGCTTTTATACTCAATTTTCTCCGTGCACACTTCTTGGATTATTGATCCAAAGGTAGCGATCTAAAGGTAAGATTTGTTCCTTCTTTCCTTCTTTCTTTCTTTCTTTCTCTTCTTGCCTTCCGATTGACGATCTCCAAATGGAAATTGGACATATGTGCACAGAGAAAAGTTGATTAAAAAAAATTATAAAAAACATAAACGGCGTAATGACCTAAATTTCCAAAACAAGAAAAAAGAATAGAGTACAGAACTTATTCAACCAGCAGAAATCAAATTATAAAAATTTAATCTGTTGGTCGGTTTTAGTCAGTAACTAAAGTACCTGTCAGGAAAATTCAAAAACGCCTTCGTCCCTCGAAGTCGATACGCCGCGACATCATACGCCTCGGCCGCGTCTTCAGCGTGGTCGAACGTTCCCAACCATATCCGACTCCTTTTCCCCGGTTCCCTTATTTCCGAAACCCATTTACCCCATTTCCGAAGTCGTACTCCTTTGTATCTTTTCGGTCGAGGGACACCGGCCAAAGGATCCAAACCGGCGACTCCCGATTCGGTCTCTCTCTTTCCTTTATCGTCGTGGTTGCCGACTCCTCTTATTGTTAAATTGACACCTCCGGTGTTGAAAGGCGAACCGTCAGGAGATAGGTCTCTTTCGATTGTGTCTGTTTGTTTTTTTCGGATTGAAAGTTTTGATGGAGAATGGAGGAGGTGTTGGGCTGTAGTGATCAAAGATAGAAAAGGGAAGGGGGGAAGGGAAGGGAAGGGAAGGGAAGGGAAGGGAAGGGAAGGGAAGGGAAGGGAAGGGAAGGGAAGGGAAGGGAAGGGAAGGGAAGAGAAGAGAAGAAAAGTGAAATGGAAGAGGGGAAGGAAAAGGGAGAAAAGGGAAAGGAATGTAGAGAATTCGTATCAGAATTAGGGTTAACACTGAGTTTGAAAATGGTACAGTAGCAAAACTACACCGCTAATCGTTATCAGTGTTAAAGTTTTTTTCGCCACTTAAAAACATTATTCCTCTGTGCACAATTGTCGGATTGTCAATCGGAGACTGCCAATAGGAAGCTGAGAATCTTGACTTCCAATAGCAACCATCGGATTGATAATCCGACAAGCGTGCACAAAGAAAAGATGTTTGAAGGGGCGATGAAAACTTTAACACTAATAACGATTAGCAGTGAAGCAGAATAAAAAAAAAAAAGGGTTAGCAAGAGTATCAGAAAAAATCAGGTCAGCACGGTTTTTAGAACGGAATTTCTATTTGAGATCCTGAAAAGACAACAACAAAAAAAAACTGGCCTGTATCCATACACTGGAAAGCTTGTACAGTTTTTTGTTTTTTTTTTTCTTTGCACTTACCCCGCCATCCATCCCTCCCTTGGTCCTTTCCCTCCCTCGGTCCCTCCCCTCCCCTCGGTCCCTTCCCTCCCTCCTCCCACCCTCCCTCCTTCCCTTCCTTCCCGCCCTCCTCCCCCACTCCACTCCCCCCTTCCCCCCCGCCCCTTTCCCTCGGCCCACTTGACCCCACTCCACCTTTCCCACCATCCCCCGCCCCCCTCCCCCTCCTCTGCCTTTCCCCCTCCCTGTTCTCTCCCTCACTCTCTCTCTCCATCTCTGTCTCCCTCTCTCTCTCGCCCTCTCTCTCCCTCACACTCGATCTATCTCTCACTCCCGTCGTTCAATCTCTCTTTCTCTCTCTCTCACTCTTGCTCTCCCTCCTCTCTCTCCCTCTCTCTCCCCCTCTCTACACCTCACTCGATCTCTTTCCCTCGCTCTAACTCTCCCTCTCTTCCCCGCACGCTCTCGATCTCTCTCTCGATAAAAAGAAAGAAACAACTCAAAAAAAAATGCTTCGATTGAAAAAAAAAACAAAAAAAGGTGCCATTTTGCCGTTACTTCCCATTTTTAGTTTAAATTTTTCTCTCCCTCTTACCTCCTCTTGAAGCGAATGACGCCCTCATGTTCTCTCTCCTCTCCTCCTCCCCCTCCCCCCCGTCCTCCTCCTCTTCTCCATCATCCTCTCGATCATCTCCCCCTTCCCTAATACCATCCCTCTCACCTCCTTCCCTCCCCGATTCTCCCTCCACTTCCCTCCCTCTCCTCCCATTCATACCACCGCTCATTCCGTACATTCCGTACATATCCACACCATCTTCATCCCTATCCTCGTCCCCATCATTTTCGTCATCTTCCTCGTTAATGATGTCATCCTCACGGTTGATGACGTCATCTTGAACATGCTCAAATTTTCTCGCCTTCTTCACTGTACTCTTCTCTCTGCCTCCTCCTCCCACTTCCCCTCGATCCCTCACTCTCCCCCTCTCTCCCATTCCCCCTCTTTCTCCCTCTCCCCCTCTCTGACCCTCATCCTCTTCTCCGACCTCTCTCTCTGCCTCCTCTTCCTCTCCCTCCTCTCCCTCTCCTTCTCCCTCTCCGTCTCCCTCTCCCATCATCCTCATCCTTCCTCCTTCCCCTGTGACGTCACGCCCTCCAGAAAATTGGTGCTGCGATTGTTGCTGCCACATCGCCCTTTGCTGCTGTTCCCACTGATCCCGAACCGCCAGCCAAGCCTCAGGTTCGGAAATAGGTATGGCGGAAGGTACGGTGTACGGAAATCCGTGGGTGTGTGTTTGGTTCATCATGTGCAGCAGATTCGGCTGTACGGAACTCGAATCTGGTAAGGGCGGAGATACGGGCAAGTTCGGAGAAGATTCGGTCGTCGCCATACAGAAAAAAAAAAAAAAAAAAAAATTTAGAAATGGAATGGTTTTGTTTTTTCGGTAAAGAGTCTGTCTCACAGAAACCCTAATTCGAGAAGTTTACTACTCTACTGAAACCCTAATTCGAGAAGTTTACTACAGTACTCTACTGAAACCCTAATTCGAGAAGTTTACTACAGTACTCTACTGAAACCCTAATTCGAGAAGTTTACTACAGTACTCTACTGAAACCCTAATTCGAGAAGTTTACTACAGTACTCTACTGAAACCCTAATTCGAGAAGTTTACTACAGTACTCTACTGAAACCCTAATTCGAGAAGTTTACTACAGTACTCTACTGAAACCCTAATTCGAGAAGTTTACTACAGTACTCTACTGAAACCCTAATTCGAGTAGGTCGGCAGAGGGAGGGAAAAGTCAGAGAACTGTGCGAGTATTAAGAGAATAGTGAGTAATAGAGAGTATCAGTACGGAATGATAGGTTGAATAAAGGCCGTTGGATTCGGGATCGGACATGCGACGCCGTACGATGATATCCGTACGGAAATATGTATAGTCGGCAGGCTGGAGTTTACGATGCGACACCGACTGGGAGAGTGTCATTTGTCGGCGGACGGGCGGCCATGGGAAGAAAAGGAAAGAGGTGAAGGGTAGGGAAGAGGTCGGTTAGGTCGGCGGCGGTGGCTGGCGTGACGTTCAACCGATATATTTTGAGATATGAAACTAAGCTTGTTATTGGTCAGGAACTGGTTTGGGAATGATCAAAAATTAGGTTCGTTGGTTTGGGGAAGCTTAGCACTGGAGAGACTGAGGTTTCTGCCGGGCATTTGGAACGGAATGACCAAAGATACTTTGAAACTGGTTTTCTTTTGGTACGGAGTGGTGTGAAAACTCGCCTGCTGGACCACACGTGCGAGGAATGCCTGGGAAGTTGGGAACAAAAGTGGATAGCGAGAAGCTGTCTATACGTGATGAGATTCTCTAACTGACAGCAAGGGCTACGGTGTTTCTATGTCGAGCTTCTCGTTTTTGTACGGATCTTCAGCATCTTCAAAAAGCGTTGTCATTGGGGGTAACATTACACAGTTTCACAGTTAAGGACAAATCCTTGTCAAGTCCTGCACGGTAATAATACTTTTTCGAAGGAGCGATTTTTACTTGCACGAGAGTTTTTACGACAACAAATATAAAAACGTATAGAATTCGGAAAAACTACACCGCGAATCGTTATTAGTGTCAAAGTCACTAATTTGGATTCTTAAAATTTTGATTTTTTTTTTCAAATAGGATACATGATTTTAATTTTTCCTTGACGTTAGTTGAGGTACCGTACAAAATAGCGTAACGCCTGAAAGTACAATAAAATATAAATAGTGTGATGTACGGTGGATGTCGGACCGTACATAAATGTACCTTTTCAAGTGAAAATTTACAAAAAATGAATTAAATCAGACGCGCACGCATAGGAACGTGCGCTCAAAAAAACGGGATTAGTCTGACACGTAAGTTAGTATAGCATGTACGGACATTTTAAATTCGCGACGGCGTACGATTTCTAATATTTTGTACGAATACATATATTAATGTATATAATCGTACGGCGAATATTCCATTTTTGCTGTTCCCAAATTAGCATAAACGCCGAAATTAGAATACACCTTTTTTTTTTTAATTTTCAAATTCTTAATTAGCATCAATTACGGTAAATTTTCTTCAGCACTATTTAAACTTTAACACTAATAACGATTCGCGGTGTACAGTACAGTAGGGATGCCTTTGCAGTCTACCCGGTTTGGGACGATTCCGAACCGAACCAAACCAAAACGTTTCGGTTCTGAAATTCAAAACCGGGTTAAAACTGTTCGGTTCAGTTCGGGCATTTTATGAAACCAGTTCGGTTAGAAGAAAATGAGGGAGGGAGGCACTTGCCTTGCCCGATTTAAAACCTTTTGGTTTCATTAGGCCCAAAATAAAACAAACCGAACCAAATTGAACTTTGTCTAGTGTTCATGCAAATAAAGAAAAACATCATTGATTACTTTAACATTTCATAATCAACAAGTTTTACACCACAACAAACTAAGATTTTACCAAGGGTGTAGCCAAGTCTTCTATTCAAAATTTTAAATTGTTATTTTATTATCGGGTCACACCAAGTCATGCATGCATTATAATTTTGAGGTCCTACGTTAAACTTGTAGTTTTTTTGGTCAGAGAAATTTACTCTTGCGTTACACGCTTTTGTTTTTGTGTAAGTTGTAATCTTCTTACATCGATTGTGACATGTAGACATACTAGTCCAACGCAAAAGCGCCTTGATATAACCAATTAACAAGTGTCTCGCGATATTGTATAAATTAAGGGGATTAGTGAAAGAGTCCAACAATTAGAACATATAAATAGACAAGGGCCTCTCAAATTCACTTAATTTTGTGCACTTCCTTGGTGCCACCATGATTCATCTATCGAGTCTTCAACATCTTTACCACAACTAGACATGATTTAGGCTCTCACTTCAATCTTTGAAAATAGGTCACTCACTAAACAACAACAAGGAAGCATGATATAAACGTTATTTTTTCATTAATTAAATGTAAGATCATACAAAGATGAACGATAAAATATTGGTTAGACATGCTAAAGTTTAACTACCTAAGTTCCAACGGTTTGATGTGACGTCGTCGAAGCCGTCGTTTCATAGTCAGCTAAATATCTTGAAATTTAACCTCAAATTGCGCATAACAAACGAACATTAGTGGTTATACGTAGGGTTGGGCATAACAAACTCCCCTTAACATGTACGTGTATGACTACACAATACACCACTCGTCGTTGCGATATTTAAAAACACTAATACGGCCTCTATTCTTTTTGGTTAAATATTAATAAGCTTTTTGGTAACGATATCATTTAAAAGAGTGGATTATCACTCGCCACGACTCTCGATAAAACATAAAGATTGTACATTTTAGTTTCATATTTACATTTATTTTAACGTTCCTCCAAGTCAAGTAAATGTAAAATTGATTTTATAAATAGTTTGAGTTAACTTTTTTATAAGAATTTAAACCATCGTCAACCATGCATAAATTATTTTGCCATTTGTGACTTCACACTTGATATAGGTGTAAGTTAAAAACCTGCGCAAATTAGATTTTCAGCCTATATTATCCATAAAAACGGACATTCTTTTGTGCACCTTTTTGGTGTTATATCAAACCTAAATCGACAATCTTATATTATAAATCTTATATTTCCAATATCAAGGGGGTTTGGATGTTTGTCAGCTTGACAGCCGGACATTGTTAGTAACCCTGACTTTCTTTAATTGCATGAAATTGCATATTGTTTTAATGTTGTCTCCGCTCAAAGCCATTTCCACAAAAAAATATAGAAGCGTCCAAAATCAGAGACTTATTGCCTTAAAAGGTAAAAGCACTAAAAACACTATAAAAACCAAAAACTCGCAAAACAAAAACACACTAACATCGGTTTCTACCAATCGTCGAGCATTAGGGTACGTCCCTATGTATTAAAGTATCGACTTTATCCTGTCGTTTTCACCCAAAACGCAGTTCTGTATGAGAAAAACTTTAGCCGATCAAGAAAACAAATTCTTTAAAAGTACAGCAAACGTCAAGTCGGTACTTTGAATGTACTTCATGTTTGTCGTCAAGTTAACGGATTTTGGCATTTTCCATTTTTCGACCCCCGGGCAAGATAATACAGCCTGTCAAAAAACTTAATCAAAAATCACCTCGCGACTTGATTTCAGAGAAAGTACCGCCCAAACAACGAATGAAAAATGGTCCACGCACGCCCTACACGAGTGGTAAAATTTTAGGACGAGGGAGAGCACTCGCTATTTTTCTCCCTGCCCGTCACGTGCATGTACGGAAAAGACGAGCATGTACAGAAAAAAATCTGCAGGGGTCATCGGACCTCCACTTTCATTCATGGGTCCTTTGCAAAATTTTGAGACGTCATCGCTTCTCCCCTCTCCCTCTCACACTATCGTTTTTATTTCTCACTTTTTAGAATGAGGCACAACATAACTGGTATTAAATGAAAGATATTATTAAAATAATTATTTTGACTACCTTTATGTATATTTTTATGGCAAGTCGATTGAGAAAAGTCAGAAAAACGAAATCGGATAGCCATGGTAGAAAGTTATTGAATTTTGTGACATCGACGCTGTCACAAGTGAGCATGGCGTCACAATGTCACAAAACCCTAAACATCTACCATGTCACAAAATTACAAAAATGTAGACGTTTACAACCGTCGCTTTTTTTGTTGGCGTCAACAATTGTCGGAAGTTTTGTAGTCGTCGTCAATCGTTACATAGTTGTACCTACGTCTACAACCGTCACATTTCAAAGTTCCGATTTCATTTTCGCACATAGGGACACCTTTCAAAGTAGTACGGAACACTTCACTACAGTCCAAAATACTTTTTCAAAGTATTGCTTACATGGGGACGTACCCTTACATATGCTGGACTGTGTACGATCAAGCAAAACTCAGTTTGCAACACTGGTTTTCATGAATTTGTACTTGAATGCAACCTTTAATATTGAACACGTTGAACACAACAACAGAGAATTAACTTTACGCCCGCCAGGGTACTTTTACAGTACATCGCGAATCGTAATTAGAGTAAGTTACCTTAATTCGGTCGCTCGAAATTTCGACTCTATCACATGAAATAGAGTAAATGATTATAATTTTTTCATTATTCTATTTAAGGTAAAGTTTAATAAGCGCTTTTAATTCTAATATAGGTTCGTTTTAAATAGTGTGGAGTAGGGAAGATGTCCGACCGTGCAAAATTGTACTTTATTAAGTAAAAAAGTACATATAATGATTTAATACAGGCCGTTATCATGTAATTGCGTTTTAACAAACCACGTAGTGCAAACGTCATAGTGACATAAACTGTACGTTTTGCCAGATTCTGTACGAATACCCTATTTACATAAGAGGATATTAGGGTGCCTAATTAAAATACTTAAATAAATTAGAGTAAACTTCATAGTTGAAACAACTTTATCACATAAATTAGCGTTCATTACTCTAATTGTTTTTTTTTAGTTTTGGTATTCTAAATTTTTCCTTACTATAGTTACGATTCGCGGTGTACAATAATGTGGAGTAATTCCCATCATATCTTTTTTGAATGGGAATTGCTAATCGCAGAGACGATTTTTGCTGCGCGCATATAGTTGTGAGAAATTGTACATGTGAAGTACAGTTTCGTACAAGCTACGTACCTTTAAGTTCAGATTTGACGGTCAATCCGTCGAACAACTTTGACAGGCAAAATATTGTAACGGTGGTTAAAAATTGTCGCACTTGTGAACGTCGACCGTCATAAAAAAAAACAATTCACACAGCCGGCGCAGGTTTATTGAAACAAAAATGAGGGAGCCACATATAAATAAAATGGCTACGCGCAGGTAAACCGAGAATTATTAATTAGAGTAAATAATGCTAATTCAGTCGCTCGAGATTTCGACTCTTTCACGTCAAATAGAGTAAATGATTCTAATTTTTTCATTATTCTAATTTAGGTAAGGTTTAATTAGCGTAAAAATATATAATATAGGTTCGTTTTAAATAGTGTGGTTTACGGACGACGTCCGACCGTGCAAAATTGTACTTTTACATGTAAAAAGGTACAAATAATGATTTAATAGAATCGCGCTCGCATGTGAAATCACACTAAACAAAAAATCAATCACATCGAAAAAAAGCCGTTCACATAACTATCGTTTCTCGACAACATCGTTGTCAGTGTGAACATTAACTGACATTAAGCGCGACAAATAGTCATAACGTCATAATGACGTCAGAACTATACTGAATGACAGATTTTGTACGTCTACGTAATTTAGTGTTCATAATTTCAGCGCGGATAATTATTGCCGACATAACCCAATATGGAGAACTTAAATAAATTAGAGTTAACTTCCTCTGTGAAAAAGTTATATCACATAAATTATAGTTAATTACTCTAATTGACGTTTTTGGTTTTTTTACTCTAATTTTTCATTACTCTAATTACGATTCGCGGTGCACACCGCGAATCGTTATTAGTGTCAAAGTCACTAATTTGGGTTTTTAAAATTTTAATATTTTTCCGCAATTAGTATACATGATTTTCGAAATTAAATTAGCAACGCTATTTAAAAACGTGGACCATAATTTGCCACGTCTCTCGCACTTAATTAGAATCAATAACACTATTTTTTTTTACGCTATTTAAACTTTGACACTAATAACGATGCGCGGTGTAGTTACTCACTTCACGTGAGCTCCACTGTGAAAGCACACACCGACATTTGACTTTAGCCGCAAAAATGGAATCTAATCGCGAACCGTTACGTTGAACTTGGACACAAATTAAAGGACGACGTACGACATGTATAAACTCGCACGAAACGAAATAAACTTCGTACAAAATATAAAAGCGTACCCGCGTATAAATATCAATGAAACTGAAATGACGCGTCGTCACGCGCGACCAAATGAATCCACACTTTTTACGAATCAACATCTTTACATTGAAAACGTACTTCACATTGATTCCACCACACTATTTTCGAATTAACATTCTTACATTGAATAAATACTTCACATTGATTCATATTGTCGGTGTGTGCTTTCACAGTGGAGCTCACGTGAAGTGAGTAACTACATGCGCGCAGCCATTTTATTTATATGTGGCTGCCGCAGTTTTGTTACACTAAATCTGACTGGCCGTGAGAATTGTTTTTTTTTTCATGACGGTCGGCATTCGCAAGCGCGACAGTTTTTTAACCGCCGTTACAATATTTCGTCAGTCAAAGTTGTTCGACGGATTGACCGTCAAATCTGAACTTAAAGGTACGTAGCTTGTACGAAATTGTACTTCACATGTACAATTTATGACAACTACCTGCGCGCATCAAAAATCGTCTCTGCGATTAGCAATTCCCTTTCTGAATATGTTACCTCTTCGTGCATCCAATACGGGTATACGGCAACTATCATACGCTATTTCACATGCATGCGACCCTTCTCACGTTTGTACGATCTATCCGTACTTTTGGAACATAGAAACGACATAGTTGAAATCGGCATATAAATAAGGGAACGTTGTTCACCTTCGGGGGAACCCTTATATAGGCGTCGTGTCTGTCTCGATTTTTTTCCGTCACACGGCCGTACCGCGGGCACGATGTAGCGCTGCCGCCCGTCGCGGTACAGACCGCTGTACCGTGCAATATTCTATGTTGTCGCCCGCCCGGTGGCATAATTCTACGCTGCCGCCCGCCTAGTGGCATAATTCTACGCTGCCGCCGGCCGGCATAATTTTACGGTGCCGCTTGGTGGCGGATTACACGCTGCCGCTTGGTGGCGTAAGTTTACGCTGCCGCCCGCTGGCGTGGTACTACGCTGCCGCCTACTGGCATAATTTTAAGCTGCCGCCGGCTGGCTTGATTATACGTTGCCGCTCAGTGTCGTAATTCTACGCCGCCGATAGTTGGCGTAATTAAACGCTGGCGCCCGCTGGCGTAATTCTACGCTGCCACTCGGTGGCGTAATTCCATGCTGCCGCTCGGTGGCTTAATTGTATGCTATTGCCAGCTGACGTAATTATACGCTGCCCCCGCTGGGGTAATTCTACGTCGCCTTCCGTCAGCAGTACATACCACCGTACGTGGCACAATGTAACGTTGTCGTACGACCGTCCGCATTACGGACCGCTGTACCGATGGTGTAATGCAACGTTGCCGCCCGCCAGTATCTACGAACTACCACCGGCAATACCGAAAAAAAAACACACTTTAAGCTGATCAAATCACCCTATAGTTTTGTTCCCATGAAGAGTGTATTATTAGTGTCAAGAGAAAAAATACAAAATTAAAAATCGGTTTTTTCGATTTAAAATTACAGACCTTTGGCTGCAGTGTTGAAAACCTTAAATAAGTGATATCTGTGTGCGCGCGAGGCGGTATTGTTGATATTTGTGTATTTTCTAGGTCTGTAAATAGGATAGAAAAAGGCAGAGGTTGTCTGCCTCTAACTCCCCTCTCCAAGCCCCCACACTTGTTGTAGTCACTGAAGGCTGGATAGGGAGCTAGAGCCATGGCTGCCTAAGCTCTCTAGAGAAGACAGGGGTAAATTAGGTAGACTTACCAAAAGATAGTTGACGGACCCAGGAATTGATCCTCGTCCCTGCCGTCCGTCAAATTTAGCCGTTAGCTCTAGCCTTTAAGTCCAGGAAACATATTACGATATATTGGGTTTGATAAATATATAAATTGTTACATGTAGATTAATTCGTCTAACGGCGAATAGATACTTAGTGCATGGATACTGTTTCATTTAGTACGAAATACGGTATGGGGACAGAACGGATACCGCGCATTTGTTTCGATAGCGAAACAAATACCGCGCGTCAAATTTCAGCGGCTAGGATTATAGCCGGTTTTGATCGGACGACCCTGTTAGGCGCCGCGATCACGGAAAATGCACTTTTGACGTTTTACGATCTTTGCCACGTCAGATGACACGTGGCGCGATAACATTAGATTACGGGAATTCTGGAGATTACAGGAACTAATCCTAATTTGACACATGTCAACATTTTGGCCATGTTGTACAATGACCGTACAGAAAGTACACCGGCACCTGTACTTTTCTGTACGACACATTAATTTGATTGGTGCCGTACTTCAGTAGATAGAGTTTTAGAGGGGGAATAGGACTTAGAAAATTTTGGGTAGGTAGCTGCCTCTCCCAGAGAGCAACTTGTATAAATGGCAAACTTTGGCCAGCCATAACTATCAATTTACTTGACCATTTTCAGTGATTTTTCTTGCTGCAGACTCAAGGGGGTCCACGCTACACAAAGGTATAGTCGGTCAGAGGTTTTGTTTGCCAGGGTGGCTGCATTTCTAAGGGAAAGTCAAGGTGGGTGAATGTGTCCAAATCTCATATTCTAACTTTGCATTCTGTGGTGGAACTGGGCACACAGAAAGTGTTATTTCACAGGGGTGAATCTATATTGGGGTTTTGACTGTCAAGGGGTCAATCATTTGGGTTTATATCAAGTTTGGAGTCGGCACTATCTAGATTAGCTTCTTTTGATCTGCCTACTCTGAGGCCAATGGAGGTCTCAGAGTTTCAGGTTATGGGGCTGACCATCTAGGGTGCCTATGTTCGATGGAACAAGCTTCACTTATTGGGTGTTAAAAATGGAGGGATTGCTTTTCGAGAAGCACTTATGGGGAATTGTTGCGGGACAAGTGAGGTGTCTGCCACCGGGCTTTGGAGGAGCTCACTATGGAGAATCATCTGAGGCTGCCCAGAATATCAACCGGAGTTCAAATGCAACGGAAGGTGAAGGGAAAAACCTTGCCGTGAATGGGGAATTAGGGGAGAAGGATAAAGGGACACCGATGGTGATGGGAGCTAGGCTCTCGGCTACTGTTCCACTTGTGGGGGTTATAACTGAACCAAAAACTGAAGAAAATGATAGGAACATTTGGGAATATAAAAACACTATAGCAAAACATCTCATACTTAGATATGTGTCGAAGTCTATAGCTATCATTCTTTTGAATCTAACTAAGTCTTCGGAAATTTGGGAAACACTAATTCAAATTTATAAAAGTGAGACTATACAGAGGCAGCAGTTAGTTAAACAGGAAATAAAGGCCTATGTTTATAAAGGCGGTAGCATGATAGAGTTTTGCAATGATATTGCTGCGTTATATGTTGAGCTTGCTACTGCGGGATATGTAGAATCTGAGAAGAGAAAGATTAATACACTAATCATTAAACTCCCATATGAGTACGAATACATCATTAACCGTATGCAGGGAATGGATGGATCCTCATGGACTTGGAGCAATACCATGGGGATAATACTTGTGAGGGAAAGCACTTTGGAGCTTCGTTGGGGAAGTGACAAGGGGACTTCACTTACAGCTGGTGGTTATTGGCGGAAGCGTGATGTGAGGAACGGCGGTGACGAGCGGAAGCGTGATGAGAGGAAGAAAGAGAAAGGTAAACCTTATTGAAACTTCGGTGGAAGAAGAGGGAGAGGAAAAGAAAGGGGAACATTGAAAAAGGGGGTTTGCTTTGCTTGTAGGAAACCGGGTCACTATATGGAGTAGTGTCCTTTTTTTGGAAGAACTTAGAAGTGGGTACGTGAATGAGGAGGAAGAAGGGGAAGAGGAGAAAAAGGATGAAGAAATCTTGGAGCTTCTTCACATCAGTAGAATGGAGAAGAGAGAGAAGTACACAAAAATTCCACGAAGGCAACAGTGTGCTTTTGGAGGTATAAGGGAAGTAAGAGAGAGAGGTACTTGAGGATGTCGATGAGTGTAGAGTGTATGACTTTGAAATGAGAAAGTCAGATCTAGGATCCATAAGTGAATACGGGAAAGATAAAATTAATGAGAATAATTTTATTGATAATAGGGAAACAGAAAAGTGGTCGGAAAGGGAGACTTCAACGGATTCCAAGGAAATGGGAGAAGTGAAACTCGAAGAGGTTTTAAAGGATAGGGGAGAAGAGAAATATTTGATTAAAGGTTTAGGGGAGAAGAAATATTTATTGGGAATTAAATTAGAAAGTGATAGTGGAAAGAATTCCATGGGAGAGAGTGAGGGAAGTTCAGAAAATGGGGTAATTATCATGGATAAAAATATGAGTACGGAAGATGTAGATCTTATGAGGAGCTTAGTGGGGACTAGTGTTTTTTGGGAATATTTGGGGGTGGATGGATTTGACATCACTACTTGGTGTGATGTCGCTTGTGAAGATGTGCCTGTAAAAGGGTTATCATCCGGGTATGTGTTGCAGGTTGGGGATGGGGCTGACTGTTGGAAATGCAAAGGGGAAAGTAGATTCTGGTTGGATGAAAAGGGGAGGAGGTGGATAAAATCTTTGATCAGATTTGTGATAAGTAAGGTGCTAAATGAAATGTGTGATGCAATTATTATTTCAGTTCATCTAATGCATTGTTTTAAATACAAGAGTATTTTTCTTAAGTTTTATAAAAAGAAAAGAAAAAGGAAATAGGGGAAGGAGTGTTTGTTTATTTGTTTGTAAGAGTTGAAAGGAAGTAGACTAGAAAATAAGGGGAGTGTTGATATTTTGTATTTTCTAGGTCTGTAAATAGGATAGAAAAAGGCAAAGGCTATCTGCCTCTAACTCCCCTCTCCAAGCCCCCACACTTGTTGTTGTCACTGAAGGATGGATAGGGAGCTACAGCCATGGCTGCCTAAGCTCTCTAGAAAAGACAGGGGGTAAATTAGGTACACTTACCAAAAGATAGGATACGGACCCAGGAATTGATCCTGGTCCTTGCCGTCCGTCAATTTGCATTAGCCGTTAGCTCTAGCCGTTAAGTCTAGGAAACATATTACGATATATTGGGTTGTATAAATATATAAATTGTTAAATGTAGATTAATTCAATTAACGGCGAATAGATACTAAGTGCATAGATACAGTTTGATTTAGTACGAAGTACGGTATGGGGACAGAACGGATACCGCGCATTTGTCTCGATAGCGAAACAAATACCGCGCGTCGAATTTCAGCGGCTAGGATTATAGCCGGTTTTGATCAGACACCCGCGATAGGCGCCGCGATCACGGAAAAGGCATTTTTGGCATTTTACGGTCTTTGCCACGTCAGATGACACGTGGCGTGATAACATTGGACTACGGGAATTCCGAAGATTACAGGAACTAATCATGATTTGACACGTGTCGACATTTTGGCCATGTCGTACAATGGCCGTACATAAAGTACACCGGCACCTGTACTTTTCTGTACGACATAGTAATTTGATTGGTGCCGTACTTCAGTAGATAGAGTTTTAGAGAGGGAATAGGACTTAGAAAATTTTGGGTAGGCAGCTGCCTCTCCCAGAGAGCACTCTGTATAAATGGCAAACTTTGGCCAGCCATAACTATCAATTTACTTGACCATTTTGAGTGATTCTTTTTGCTGCGGAATCAGGGGAGTCCAGGCTACAAATGGGTGTAATCGGTCATAGTTTTTGTCTGCCAGGGTGGCTGCATTTATAAGGGAAAGTCAAAGTGGGTGAATGTGTCCAAATCTCATATTCTAACTTGCATTCTGTGGTGGAACTGAGCACACAGAAAGTGTTATTTCATAGGGGTGAATCTATATTGGGATTGTGACTGTCAAGGGGTCAGTCATTTGGGTTTATATTAACTTGGAGTCGGCACTATCTAGATTAGCTTCTTTTGGATCTGCATACTATGAGGGCCAATTGAGGTCTCAGAGTTTCAGGTTATGGGCCCACCATCTAGGGTGCCTATGTTCGATGGAACAGACTTCACCTATTGGGAGTTTACAAAGTCGGGATTGCTTTTTGAGAAACACTTATGGGGAATTGTTTCGGGACAAGTGAGATGTCCGCCACCTGGCTTTGGAGGAGCTTACTATGGAGATTCATGTGAGGCTGCCCAGAATATCAACCAGAGCTCAGATGTAACGGAAGGTGAAGGGAAAAATCTTTCCTTGGATAGGGAAATAGGGGAGAAGGAAAAAGGGACACCTATGGTGAGGTGAGCTAGGCTCTCAGCTATGGTACCACATTTAGGGATTAAAACTGAAGAAATGACACTAAAATATGGGAATACAAAAACACTATAGCAAAACATCTCATACTTAGATATGTGTTTAAGTCGATAGCTATCACTCTTTTAAGTCTAACCAAAGCTTCAAAGATATGGGAAGCACTAATTCAGATTTATAAGGAAGAGACTATTCAGAGGCAGCAATTAATAAAACAGGAAATAGATGCCTACGTTTATAAAGGCGGTAGCATGATAGATTTTTGCAATGATATTGCTGCGTTATACGTTGAGCTTACTAGTGCGGGATATGTAGAATCTGAGGAGAGTAAGATTAATACACTACTTATGAGACTCCCAGATGAGTATGAAAACATCATTTGTCGTATGCAGGCAATGGATGGCTCCTCATGGACTTGGAGCTTTACCATGGGGATATTTCTTGTGAAGGAAAGCATTTGGAGCTTCGTAGGGGAAGTGACAGGGTGAATGCATTTACAGCTGGTGGTGATTAGCCGAAGGCGTGACGAGAGGAACGACGGTGATTGGCGAAAGCGTGATGAGAGGAAACGGTGGGTGACGAGCGGAAGCGTGATGAGAGGAAGAAAGACAAAGGTAAACCTTATCCGAACTTTGGTGGAAAGAGAGAGAGAGGAAAAGACACGGGAGCTTTGAAAAAAAGGGTTTGCTTCTTTTGTAGGGAACCGGGGTCATTATAAGGAGGAATGCCCTTGTTTGGAAAACTTAGAAGTTGTAATGTGGATGAGGAGGACGAAGAGGAAGAGGAGAGAGAGGATGAAGAAAAATTGGAGCTTCCTCACATCGGTAGAATGGGGAAAAGAGAGAAGTACACAGATATTGCACGAAGGCAACAGTGTGCTTTTGGAGGTATAAGGGAAGTAAAGAGAGTGGAGGTACTTGAGGATGTTGAGAAGTGTAGAGTGTATGACTTAGAGATGAGAAAGTCAGATTTAGGATCCATAAGTGAAAACGGGAAAGATAAAATTAATGAGGATAATTTTATAGATAATAGGGAAACAAAATCTGGTCGAAAGGGGAGACTTCAAGGGATTCCGAGGAAAGGGGAGAAGTGAAACTCGAAGAGGTTTTAAAGGATAGGGGAGAAAAGAAATATTTATTGGGAATTAAATTAGAAAGTGATAGTGGAAAGAATTCCATGGAAGAGAGTGAGGGAAGTTCAGAAAATGGGGGGTAATTATCATGGATAAAAATATGAGTACGAAAGATGTAGATCTTATGAGGAACTTAGTAGGGACTAGTGTTTTTTGGGAATATTTCGGGGTGGATGGATTTGACATCACTACTTGGTGTGATGTCACTTGTGATGTGCCTGTAAAAGGTTATCACACTTTAATATTTATTCCAATTCCATTCCGGATATATGTTGCAGATTGGAGATGGGGCTGGCTGTTTGGATTGCAAGAGAGAAATCGGGTTGTGTGTGGATGAAAAAGTGATGAGGTGGATAAAATCTTTGCTCGGGGTTATGAAAATTGGGATGCTTGATAAAATATGTGATCACCAAGATCGAATGTTTTATTTCGGCTCATCTAATGGACCTTTTAAAATGTGAGGGCATTGTCATAAAGGTTTATAGAAGGAAAAGGAAAAAAGAAAAGGAAAAAAAAATAAAAATAAAAAATTGGGAGGGGGTATTTTGTTTTTTTTGTGGGTGTGGGAGTTGAAAGGAAAATAGACTAGAAAATAAGGGGAGTGTTGATATTTGAGTATTTTCTAGGTCTTTATAGAAAAAGAGCAAAGGAGAAAAGAGCAAAGGCAGTCTGTCCCTGACTCCCTTCTACAAACCCCCACACTTGTTGTAGTCACTGAAGGCTTGATAGGGAGCTAGAGCCATGGCTGCCTAATGCTCACTAGAGAAGACATGGGGTGGATTAGATATATACTAAAAGATATTGACGAATCCAGGAATTGATCTTGGTACCTGCCGTCCGTCATCTTCCGTTAGACGTTAGCTCTAAACCGTTAGGCCTAGGATACATATTAGGATATATTGTATTTGATAAATATATAAATTGTTACAAGTAGATTAATTAGTTTAACGGCGAACAGATACTTAGTGCATAAATACATTTTGATTTAGTACGCAGTACGGTACTCGGACACAACGGATACCGCGCATTTGTTTCGATAGCGAAACAAATACTGCGCGTCGAATTTCAGCGCCTAGGATTATAGCCGGTTTTGATCGGACGGCCGCGATAGGCGCGCGATCACGGAAAATGCACTTTTGACGTTTTACGATCTTTGCCACGTCAGATGACACGTTGGCGCGATAACATTGGATTACGGGAATTCTGGAGATTACAGGAACTAATCCTAATTTGACACGTGTCAACATTTTGGCCATGTTGTACAATGACCGTACAGAAAGTACACCGGCACCTGTACTTTTCTGTACGACACATTAATTTGATTGGTGCCGTACTTCAGTAGATAGAGTTTTAGAGGGGGAATAGGACTTAGAAAATTTTGGGTAGGTAGCTGCCTCTCCCAGAGAGCACCTTGTATAAATGGCAAACTTTGGCCAGCCATAACTATCAATTTACTTGACCATTTTCAGTGATTTTTCTTGCTGCAGACTCAGGGGGGTCCACGCTACACAAGGGTATAGTCGGTCAGAGGTTTTGTTTGCCAGGGGTGGCTGCATTTCTAAGGGAAAGTCAAGGTGGGTGAATGTGTCCAAATCTCATATTCTAACTTTGCATTCTGTGGTGGAACTGGGCACACAGAAAGGGTTATTTCACAGGGGTGAATCTATATTGGGGTTTTGACTGTCAAGGGGTCAATCATTTGGGTTTATATCAAGTTTGGAGTCGGCACTATCTAGATTAGCTTCTTTTGATCTGCCTACTCTGAGGCCAATGGAGGTCTCAGAGTTATCAGGTTATGGGCTGACCATCTAGGGTGCCTATGTTCGATGGAACAAGCTTCACTTATTGGTGTGTTTAAAATGGAGGGATTGCTTTTCGAGAAGCACTTATGGGGAATTGTTGCGGGACAAGTGAGATGTCCACCACTTGGCTTTGGAGGAGCTTACTATGGAGAATCATTTGAGGCTGCCCAGAATATCATCCGGAGTTCAGATGCAACGGAAGGTGAAGGGAAAAACCTTTCCGTGGATAGGGAAATAGGGGAGAAGGAAAAAAGGACACCTATGGTGAGGGGAGCTAGGCTCTCAGCTATGGTACCACATGTAGGGATTAAAAAATGAAGAAAGTGACATAAAAATATGGGAATACAAAAAACACTATAGCAAAACATCTCATACTTAGATATGTGTTTAAGTCCATAGCTATCACTCTTTTAAGTCTAACCAAGTCTTCTAAGATATCGGAAGCACTAAGTCAGATTTATAAGAGTGAGACTATTCAAAGGCAGCAATTAGTAAAATAGGAAATAAAGGCCTATGTTTATAAAGGCGGTAGCATGATAGAGTTTTGCAATGATATTGCTGCGTTATATGTTGAGCTAGCTAGTGCGGGATATGTAGAATCTGAGGAGAGTAAGATTAATACACTGCTTATGAAACTACCAGATGAGTACGTCAACATCATTTGTCATATGTAGGCACTTGATGGTTCCTCATGGACTTGGAGCTTTACCATGGGGATAATTCTTGTGAGGGAAAGCTCTTTGGAGCTTCGTAGGGGAAGTGACAGGGTGAATGCATTTTCAGCTGGTGGTGATTGGCGGAAGCGTGATGAGAGGAACGGCGGTGACAAACGGAAGCGTGATGAGAGGATGAAAGACAAAGGTGAACCTTATCGGAACTTTGATAGAAAGAGAGGGAGAGGAAAAGACACAGGAGCTTTGAAAAAAAGGGTTTGTTTTTTTTGTAAGGATCCAGGTCATTGTATGGAAGAATGCCCTTGTTTGGAAAAACTTAGAAGTTGGAATGTGGATGAGGAGGAAGAAGGGGAAGAGGAGAAAGAGGATGAAGATTTTTTAGAGCTTCTACGGATTAGTAGTATGGGGAAGAGAGAAAAGCACACAGAAATTGCACGAAGGCAACACTGTGTTTTTGGAGGTATAAGGGAAGTAAGAGAGAGGAGGTACTTGAGGATGTTGAGAAGTGTAGAGTGTATGACTTAAAGATGAGAAAGTCAGATTTAGGATCCATAAGTGAAAACGGGGAAAGATAAATTAATGAGGATAATTTTATAGATAATACGGAAACAAAAATCTGGTCAGAAAGGGAGACTTCAAGGATTCCGAGGAAAGGGGAGAAGTGAAACTCGAAGAGGGTTTTAAAGGATATGGGAGAAAAGAAATATTTATTGGGAATTAAATCAGAAAGTGATAGTGGAAAGAATTCCATGGGAGAGAGTGAGGGAAGTTCAGAAAATGGGGTAGTTATCATGGATAAAAATATGAGTACGGAAGATGTAGATCTTATGAGGAACTTAGTGGGGACTAGTGTTTTTTGGGAATATTTGGAGGTGGATGGATTTGACATCACTACTTGGTGTGATGTCACTTGTGAAGATGTGCTGTAAAAGGGGTATCATCCGGGTATATGTTGCAGATTGGAGATGGGGCTGGCTGTTTGGATTGCAAGAGAGAAATCGGGTTGTGTGTGGATGAAAAAGTGATGAGGTGGATAAAATCTTTGCTCGGGGTTGTGAAAATTGGGATGCTGAATAAAATATGTGATCAGCAAGATCGAATGTTTATTTCAGCTCATCTAATGGACCTTTTAAAATGTGAGGGTATTGTCATAAAGGTTTATAAAAAGAAAAGGAAAAGGAAAAGAAAAATAAAAAATAAAAAATTGGGAGGGAGTATTTTGGTTTTTTTTGTGTGGGAGTTGAAAGGAAAATAAACTAGAAAATAAGGGGAGTGTTGATATTTGTGTATTTTCTAGGTCTGTAATAGGATAGAAAAACGCAGAGGCAATCTGCCTTTAACTCCCCTCTCCAAGCCCCCACACTTGTTGTAGTCACTGAAGGCTGGATAGGGAGCTAGAGCCATGACTGCCTAAGCTCTCTAGAGAAGACAAGGGGTAAATTAGTAAGACTTACCAAAAGGTGTTTGACGGACCCAGGAATTGATCTTGGTACCTACCGTCCATCAAATCGCCGTTAGTCGGTGACTTTATCCATTTAGACTAGAGCTGGTATCACGACGTATGGGGTTTGATAATTATTTAGATAGTTACACGTAGACTAGTTCATTTAACAAGAAATATATACGTATTGCATAGATACAGTTATGGATAGTAGGGAGTACAGATTTATTTATTGAAACGGATACCGCGCATTTGGTTCGACAGCAAAACAAATACCGCGCGTCTATTTTCAACGGCTAGAAATATAGCCGGATTTGATCGGACGGCCACGATAGGCGCCGCGATCGCGGGATATGTACTTTTGGCGGTTTGCGGTCATCGCCATATAGGATGACACATGGCACGTCAACATTGGATTGCGGCGACACCGGAGATTACGGGAACAAATAGATATATGACATGTGTTGACATTTCAGCCATATCGTTCGATTGTCGTACAGAAAGTACAACGGCACCTGTACTTATCTGTACGGTACAGTGAATGATTGGTGCCGTACGTCAGTAGATAGGGTCTTAGATTGAGAATAGGACTTAGAATATTTTGAGTAGGTAGTCGCCTCTCCCAGGGAGCATCTTGTATAAATGGCTAACTTTGGGCAGCCATAACTATCAATTTACTTGACCATTTTCATTGATTCTTTTTGCTGCAGACTCACGGGAGTCCACGCTACACAGGGTTGAAGTCGGTCAGAGTTTTTGTCTGCCAAGGTGGCTGCATTTCAAAGGGAAAGTCAAAGTGGGTGAATGTGTCCAAATCTCATATTCTAACTTTGCATTCTGTGGTGGAACTGACCACACAGAAAGTGTTATTTCACAGGGGTGAATCTGTATTTGGGTTCTGATTGTCAAAGGGTCAGTCATTTGGGTTTATATAACCTTCAAGTCGGCACTATCTAGATAAGCTTCTTTTTGGATCTGCTTACTCTGAGGGCCAATGGAGGTCTCAGAGTTTCAAGTTATGGGCCCACCATCTAGGGTGCCTATGTTTGATGGAACAAGCTTCACTTATTGGGAGTTTACAATGGCGTGATTGCTTTTCGAGAAACAATTATGGGGAATTGTTTCGGGACAAGTGAGATGTCCGCCACTTGGCTTTGGAGGAGCTTACTATGGAGATTCATCTGAGCCTGCCCAGAATATCAACCGGAGTTCAGATGCAACGGAAGGTGAAGGGAAAAATCTTTCCGTGGATGGGGAAATAGGGGAGAAGGGAAAAGGGACACCTATGGTGAGGGGAGCTAGGCTCTCAACTATGGTACCACATGTAAGGATTAAAACTGAACAAAATGACAGAAAAATATGGGAATACAAAAACACTATAGCAAAACATCTCATACTTAATATGTGTTTAAGTCCATAGCTATCACTCTTTTAAGTCTAACCAAGTCCTTCTAAGATATCGGAAGCACTAAGTCAGATTTATAAGAGTGAGACTATTCAAAGGCATCAATTAGTAAAATAGGAAATAAAGGCCTATGTTTATAAAGGCGGTAGCATGATAGAGTTTTGCAATGATATTGCTGCGTTATATGTTGAGCTAGCTAGTGCGGGATATGTAGATCAGAGGAGAGTAAGATTAATACACTACTTATGAAACTCCCATATGAGTACGAAAACATCATTTGTCGTATGCAGGCACTTGATGGTTCCTCATGGACTTGGGAGCTTTACCATGGGGTTAATTCTTGTGAGGGAAAGCACTTTGGAGCTTCGTAGGGGAAGTGACAGGGTGAATGCATTTACAGCTGGTGGTGATTAGCCGAAGCGTGACGAGAGGAACGACGGTGATTGGCGAAAGCGTGATGAGAGGAACGGTGGGTGACGAGCGGAAGCGTGATGAGAGGAAGAAAGACAAAGGTAAACCTTATCGGAACTTTGGTGGAAAGAGAGGGAGAGGAAAAGGACACGGGAGCGTTGAAAAAAAGGGGTTTGCTTCTTTTGTAGGGAACCGGGTCATTATAAGGAGGAATGCCCTTGTTTGGAAAAACTTAGAAGTTGTAATGTGGATGAGGAGGACGAAGAGGAAGAGGAGAGAGAGGATGAAGAAAAAATTGGAGCTTCTTCACATCGGTAGAATGGGGAAGAGAGAAAAGTACACACATATTGCACGAAGGCAACAGTGTGCTTTTGGAGGTATAAGGGAAGTAAAGAGAGAGGAGGTACTTGAGGATGTTGAGAAGTGTAGAGTGTATGACTTAAAGATGAGAAAGTCAGATTTAGGATCCATAAGTGAAAACGGGAAAGATAAAATTAATGAGGATAATTTTATAGATAATACGGAAACAAAAAATCTGGTCAGAAAGGGAGACTTCAAGGGATTCCGAGGAAAGGGGAGAAGTGAAACTCGAAGAGGGTTTTAAAGGATAGGGGAGAAAAGAAATATTTATTGGGAATTAAATCAGAAAGTGATAGTGGAAAGAATTCCATGGAAGAGAGTGAGGGAAGTTCAGAAAATGGGGTAATTATCATGGATAAAAATATGAGTACGAAAGATGTAGATCTTATGAGGAACTTAGTAGGGACTAGTGTTTTTTTGGGAATATTTCGGGGTGGATGGATTTGACATCACTACTTGGTGTGATGTCACTTGTGAAGATGTGCCTGTAAAAGGGTTATCATCCGGATATATGTTGCAGATTGGGAGATGGGGCTGGCTGTTTGGATTGCAAGAGAGAAATCGGGTTGTGTGTGGATGAAAAAGTGATGAGGTGGATATAATCTTTGCTCGGGGTTATGAAAATTGGGATGCTTGATAAAATATGTGATCACCAAGATCGAATGTTTATTTCGGCTCATCTAATGGACCTTTTAAAATGTGAGGGCATTGTCATAAAGGTTTATAGAAGGAAAAGGAAAAAAGAAAAGGAAAAAAAATAAAAATAAAAAATTGGGAGGGGGTATTTTGGTTTTTTTTTGTGTGTGGGAGTTGAAAGGAAAATAGACTAGAAAATAAGGGGAGTGTTGATATTTGTGTATTTTCTAGGTCTGTAAATAGGATAGAAAAAGGCAGAGGCAGAGTGCCTCTAACTCCCCTCTCCAAGCCCCCACACTTGTTGTAGTCACTAAAGGCTAGATAGGGAGCTAGAGCCATGGCTGCCTAAGCTCTCAGGAGAAGACAGGGGGTAAATTAGGTAGACCTAACAAAAGTTAGTTGACGGACCCAGAAATTTATCCTGGTCCCTGCCGTCTGTCAATATGAAGTAGCTCTTAGCTCTAGCCGTTAAGTCTAGGACACATATTAGGATATATAAGGTTTGATAAATATATAAAGCGTCACATGTAGATTAATTCGTTTAATGGCGAATAGATACTTAGCGCATAGATACAATTTGATTTAGTACGAAGTACGGTATGGGGAGAGAAGGATACCACGCGTTTATTTTGATAGCGAAATAAATACCGCGCGTCCAATTTCAGCGGCTATGATTATAGCCGGTTTTGATCGAACGGCCGCGATAGGCGCCGCGATCAGGAAAAAGGCACTTTTGGCGTTTTATGGTCTTTGCCACGTCAAATGACAGGTGGCGTGATAACATTGGATTACGGGAATTCCGGAGATTACAGGAACTAATCCTCATTTGACACGTGTCGACATTTTGGCCATGTCGTACAATAGTCGTACATAAAGTACACCGGCACCTGTACTTTTTTGTACGACACAGTCATTTGATTGGTGCCGTACTTAGTAGATAGATTTTTAGAGGGGGAATAGGACTTAGAAAATTTTGGGTAGGTAGCTGCCTCTCCCAGAGAGCACCTTGTATAAATGGCAAACTTTGGCCAGCCATAACTATCAATTTACTTGACCATTTTAAGTGATTTTTTTTGCTGCGGACTCAGGGGAGTCCACGCTACACAGGAGTGTAGTCGGTCAGAGTTTTTGCCTGCTAGGGTTGCTGCATTTCTAAGGGAAAGTCAAAGTGGGTGAATGTGTCCAAAACTCATATTCTAACTTTGCATTCTGTGGTGGAACTGAGCACACATAAAGTCTTATTTCACAAGGGTGAAGCTATAATGGGTTTGTGATTGTCAAGGGGTCAGTCATTTGGGTTTATATCAACTTAGAGTCGGCACTATCTAGATAAGCTTCTTTTGGATCTGCGATTTCTGTGGGCAATGGAGCACACAGAGTTTCAGGTTATGGGCCCACCATCTAGGGTGCCTATGTTTGATGAAACAAGCTTCACTTATTGAGAGTTTACAATGGAGGGATTGCTTTTCGAGAAGCACTTATGGGGAATTGTTTCGGGACAAGTGAGATGTAGGCCACCTGGCTTTGGAGGTGCTTACTATGGAGATTCATCTGAGGCTGCCCAGAATATCAACCGGAGTTCAAATGCAACGCAAGGTGAAGGGAAGAATCTTTCCGTGGATGGGGAAATAGGGGAGAAGGAAAAAGGGACACCTATGGTGAGGGGAGCTAGGCTCTCGGCTATGGTACCACTTGTAGGGATTAAAACTGAAGAAAATGATAGAAAAATATGGGATTATAAAAACACTATAGCAAAACATCTCATACTTAGATATGTGTCTAAGTCCATAGCTATCACTCTTTTAAGTCTAACCAAGTCTTCAAAAATATGGGAAGCACTAATTCAGATTTATAAGAGTGAGACTATACAGAGGCAGCAATTAGTGAAACAAGAAATAGAGGCCTATGTTTATAAAGGCGGTAGCATGATAGAGTTTTGCAATGATATTGCTGCATTATATGTTGAGCTTGCTAGTGCGGGATATGTAGAATCTGAGGAGAGAAAGATTAATACTCTAATAATGAAACTCCCGGATGAGTACGAAGACATCATTTACCGTATGCAGGAAATGGATGGCTCCTCGTGGACTTGGAGCGTTACCATGGGGATAATACTTGTGAGGGAAAGCACTTTGGAGCTTCGTAGGGGAAGTGAAAGGGTGACTGCATTTACAGCTGGTGGTGATTGGCGGAAGCGTGATGAGAGGAAGGCGGTGACCAGCGGAAGCGTGATGAGAGGAACGTGGTGACGAACGGAAGCGTGATGAGAGGAACGGTGGTGACGAACAGAAGCGTGATGAGAGGAAGAAAGACAAAGGTAAACCTTATCGGAACTTTGGTGGAAAAAGAGAGAGAGGAAAAGACAGAGGAGCTTTGAAAAAAAGGGTTTGCATATTTTGTAGGGAACCGGGTCATTATATAGAGGAATGTCCTTGTTTGGAAAAACTTAGAAGTTGGAATGTGGATGAGGAGGACGAAGAGGAAGAGGAGAAAGAGGATGAAGAAAAATTGGAGCTTCTTCACATCAGTAGAATGGGGAAGAGAGAAAAGCACACAGAAATTGCTCGAAGGCAATAGTGTGCTTATGGAGGTATAAGGAAGTAAAGAGAGAGGAGGAACTTGAGGATATTGAGGAGTGTAAAGTGTGTGACTTAGAAATGAGAAAGTTGGATCTAGGATCCATGAGTGAAAACGGGAAAGATAAAAGTAATGAGGATAATTTTATAGGTATTTTGGAATTAGAAAACAGGTCGGAAAAGGAGACCACAACGGACTCCGAGGAAAGGGGAGAAGTGAAACTAGAAGGGTTTTTTAAATATAAGGGAGAAGAGGAATATTTAATGAAAGGTTTAGGGGAGGAGAAATACTTATTGGGAATAAATTTAGAAAGAGAGAGTGGAAAGAAATCCATGGGAGAGAGTGAGAAAAGTTCAGAAAATGGGGTAGTTATCATAGATAAAAATATGAGTACGGAAGATGTAGATCTTATGAGAAACTTAGTGGGGACTAGTGTTTTTTGGGAATATTTGGAGGTGGATGGATTTGACATCACTACTTGGTGTGATGTCGCTTCTGAAGATGTTCCTGTAAAAGGGTTATCATCCGGGTATATGTTGCAGATTGGAGATGGGGCTGGCTGTTTGGATTGCAAGAGAGAAATCGGGTTGTGTGTGGATGAAAAAGTGATGAGGTGGATAAAATCTTTGCTCGGGGTTATGAAAATTGGGATGCTTAATAGAATATGTGATCAGCAAGATCGAATGTTTATTTCAGCTCATCTAATGGACCTTTTAAGATGTGAGGGTATTGTCAAAAAGGTTTGTAAAAGGAAAAGGAAAAAGGAAAAGTGAAAATAAATAAATTAGAGGGAGTATTTTGGTTTTTTTTGTGTGTGGGAGTTGAAAGGAAAATAGACTAGAAAATAAGGGGAGTGTTGATGTTTGTGTATTTTCTAGGATAGAAAAAGGCAGAGGCAGTGTGCCTCTAACTCCCCTCTCCAAGCCCCCACACTTGTTGTAGTCACTGAAGGCTGGATAGGGAGCTAGAGCCATGGCTGCCTAAGCTCTCTAGAGAAGACAAGGGGTAAAGTAGGTAGATTTACCAAAAGTTAGTTGACGGACCCAAGAATTGATCCTTGTCCCTGCCGTACGTCAATTTGCATTAGCCGTTAGCTCTAGCCGTTAAGTCTAGGACACATATTACGATACATAGGGTTTGATAAATATATAAATCGTCACATGTAGATTAATTCGTTTAACGACGAATAGATACTTAGTGCATAGATACAGTTTGATTTAGTACGAAGTACGGTACGGGGACAGAACGGATACCGCGCTTTTGTTTCGATAGCGAAACAAATACCGCGCGTCGAATTTTAGCGGCTACGATTATAGCCGGTTTTGATCTGACGGCCGCGATAGGCGCCGCGATCACAGAAAAGGTACTTTTGGCGTTTTACGGTATTTGCCACGTCAGATGACGCGTGGCGTGATAACATTCGATTACGGGAATTCCGGAGATTATAGGAACTAATCCTGATTTACACGTGTCGACATTTTGGCCATGTCGTACAATGAACGTACAGAAAGTACACCGGCACCTGTACTTTTCTGTACGACACATTAATTTGATTGGTGCCGTACTTCCAGTAGATAGAGTTTTAGAGGGGGGGAATAGGACTTAGAAAATTTTGGGTAGGTAGCTGCCTCTCCCAGAGAGCACCTTGTATAAATGGCAAACTTTGGCCAGCCATAACTATCAATTTACTTGACCATTTTCAGTGATTCTTTTTGCTGCAGACTCAAGGGAGTCTAGGCTACACAAGGAAATAGTCGGTCAGTGGTTTTGTCTGCCAGGGTGGCTGCATTTCTAAGGGAAAGTCAAAGTGGGTGAATGTGTCCAAATCTCATATTTTAACTTTGCATTCTGTGGTGGAACTGAGCACACAGAAAGTGTTATTTCACAGGGGTGAATCTATATTGGGGTTTTGACTGTCAAGGGGTCAATCATTTGGGTTTATATCAAGTTTGGAGTCGGCACTATCTAGATTAGCTTCTTTGGATTTGCCTACTCTGAGGGCCAATAGAGGTCTCAAAGTTTCAGGTGTCTGTATATCCGCGCGACCCAAAACAAGATGTCCCTTATGACCACGACCCATGTTCCCACGTGCAATTGGTGCAAAATTGATACCTGAACATACATCGCAAGAGAAAAAAAAGAAAAAGGTACGTGTGCCATCCCGACTCAATTGATGTCTAAAAATACATATCAAATGAAAGATTACGAAATATTGTAATTCGTAAGAAACGGTTATTAATAGAGGGATATATTATTATTGTTGTTGATTTAATATCGCAAGAGCAAAAAAGGAAAAGGTACGCGTTTGCCATCCCGACTAAATTGATGCTTGAGAATACATATTAAATTAAAGATTACGAAATATTGTGATTTGTAACAAACAGTTATTAATAGAGGGATATATTATTATTGTTGTTGATTTACAGAAGTTTCATTGTATTCCAGTATCTCTGTAAGATTCTGTGAACAGTCTAAGTGGTTAGTTTGTGAAACTGTCAGCTACATTTGGGAAACTCTGAAGCTTATATCTTCTAGATGCCTTGGTGGATTTGGCTGTAACTTTAGGAGTTTACAGTGTATATGGTATACTGCATATTGGTGCAGTTTGAGATCATTTTGTTTAATGTGGAGTAATCTGTGTCGTCTGAAACACAGCTGTTTTTGAGGTAGTCTGTGGGTGTTTCCGTGAGTAATCCATGGCTGAAATAGGCTATGGACAACAGTGCGCCACAAGAAAATGAGTGGAATATTGATTCCGGCGCGTCTCACCACGTATATACAAACGCGTCGGTTTTTGACAAGATGCGTCAACTCACGGTCCCAAAACAAATCACTGTCGCAAGTGGACAATTGATTTAGATAGGTACAGTGGATACTGTACGTTTGGATTTACCAACTTTGTACGTACGTGGCGTGGAAAAAGCAACGCAAACTTAACTAACAATTTTTTTTTACTTACTTGAAGGTTCATGGAACCTTCTCAGTGTACCACAAATTTAACGAACAAGCGTCAACGTACTTACGTATGACGACTCCACAAAAAAAATTGTACGATATGATGGTGAACAAATAGGTGAAGGAGAAGTCACGGGTTATATGCATTGTCGTCTAATATGGCGTCGGCCAAAATCCCCCCCAAATTCCGGTGGCATTACTTCGTAAATCTTCGAATTCAAAGGGAGTTTAACTTTGTGGCACCACTGGATGTGTCACACATTCGAGGGGAGTCTATGACGGATGATTAAAAATGGGAGGGTAGAGGGATTTGATTTGGCGTCGGGGGAGAAAATTAACAGATGTGATGGATGTAGTAAGGGGAGACAAATTCGAAAGCCGCATCCGGCTAAGGATCCGATGCATCGATCTAAGCATCCGCTTGATCTAGTGCATATTGATTTATGTGGGGACGTAAAACCAGAGACGATAGGTGGAAACAAATATATTATGGTGGTGGTGGACGACTTCTCTCGCTTCACATATGTAATATTACTTAAACACAAATCCGATGCCTTTTTAGGCTTTCAAGAGTGGCATGTGATGGCCGAAAGGTAATGTAAAAGAAAACTAAAATCTATTAGATTGGATAATGGTGGGTAATTTCTTCCTTTTGATCCTTTTTGTAAAGAACGGAGAATTTTTCACCAATATGATGCATCTTACTCGCCAAAATCCAATCGAGTGGCGGAAAGAAAGAACTGTACACTTCAAGAAATGGTACGATCTATGGTACACGAATCCGAAAGGAGCATTAATTTATTGGGCGATGCGATTTTGACGGCAAATTATATTTGCAATCGGAAGATTACATCGGTTCCGGGTGACAAAACTCCGTATGAGTTGTGCTATGGCCGAAAACCTACTCTTCACCACATTCGGATTTGGGGATGTCGCGCATCAGTTTATATTCAATTACAAAAAAGAAAGGGGAAATTTGCATCGACGAGTTGGAGTGGATATTTTGTGGGGTATAGTTCGAAAGGAAGTCTTTATTAAGTTTATGATCCGGTTCAAAATATAATTGAAGAATAAAGGAATGTGGATTTTCACGAGGATTTATAATCTACAATTTCTCGATCGGCTAAGTGACCTTCTAAGCTTGATTTTCATGAGGAATTTGAAATTGGTGATCTTAATGACATTGAGGGCTCGGATTCGGAAATTGAGCCAAAATCCACCTCCAATGTTAAGAGGGGGAAAGGTAAAATTGTTGAAAATATAAATTTTGGTAACATTGGTGGAGATTCACGAAGCAAAAGTTCCTGAATGTCTTCGGACACGAGGAAATCTTCGTCTTCTAAATCGAGTGAACCGAATATCATTGAGGAAAAACCGGCAAAGGACGAGGAAGAATTTGAGCCGAGGAGGAGTATGGGGGAAAATAGGGGAAAGAAACCGGCTCGTCTTTCTTTTGATGGTAAGGGAAATGTGGAAAATTTGTATTATTTTATTTCGGCGGAGAGGGAGAATGATTTTCTTTTATAGCAAGCATTATTTGAGAACAAGTCGGGCGATCCGCAATCGTATGTGGAAGCACGAAAATCATGCGATTGGGAGAATCATTAGAAACCAGCATGGGAACGAGAACTTCAATCTATTATCGACAACCAAACATTTGAGGAGGTAAGCCTACCGGAGGGTAAAAAGGCTATTGATGCAAAGTAGATCTTCAAAACAAAACCTGGTCCATCAGGGGAAGTAGTGAAGCATAAGGCTCGGCTAGTTTGTAAGGGCTTTCAACAAAGGGAAGGAGTAGATTATACGGAGACATATGCACCAGTGATTAAATTTGATTCGTTAAGAATGATTATTGTTATTGTCGCTGCCGGCAAGAAGCATATTCACCAAATGGACGAAGAAACGACGTTTTTAAATGGTGACTTAGAAGATGAGGTGTACATGAAGGTTACGGAGGGGGTAGTGTCGAAGAAGGGGAAGGTATGGCGTTTGCGAAAGTCCTTGTACGGACTAAAGCAAGCACCAAGGACATGGTAATTACGTTTACACAAAGTCCTAATAGAATTTAGATTCGTACGTACATTTTCCGACTCTGGGGTTTACGACAAAGGTGAGGGGGAGGATCAAATTTATTTTTCAATCTACGTGGATGATTTTTTGATGATATGTGACAAGCTGACGCGAATCACGAAATTGAACGAGTACATGCGTCTACATTTTAAAGTCACAAATTTGGGGGACGTACGATATATTCTTCGAGTGGAAGTTTTAAGGTACGATAATGGTGATAATAAATTGTCGCACGCGCAATATTGTAAAGAAGTACTGACAAAATTTGTTATGTTGAATTCTAAGCCGGTTTTTACACCACTAGATTCTTAACTTCAATATCACAAATTTGTAGAGGAGAAAACCATCCACGTGCTTTATCGTGAAGTTGTTGGGAGTTTAATGTATTTAAGTGTGGCCACGCGACTGGATATCTCAGCGGTAGTTTTTGTCATGAGCCGATTTTGTCAGTTTTTATCATGAGCCGATTTTGTCAGTTTTTGTCATGAGCCGATTTTGTCAGGCTCCTAAGAAGATTCATTGGGAGGCCGCGAAGAGGATGTTTCATTACCTTGCAGATAGGATTGAGATTGGATTATAATTTCGAGGTGGACAGCAGTCTTTAAAGTGCGTGGGATATTGTGACGCAGATTGGGGTGGCGACTTTGACACAGGAAAGTCAACGTCTAGTTATGCTTTTGTTTTTGGCGGCGCGGCACTTTCTTGGAGTTCGCGACTTCAAGGGACTGTAGCATTAAGTTCAACCAAAGCAGAATATATGGCGGCGTGTCACACTTCTAAAGCGTCGATATGGATTAAGGAGCTACTTAGAGAATTGGGGATTTTTGTTGGCTACATGAAAAACTTTTCAAACATTATGAGTTCGATGGCTTTGGTGAAGAATCTGTCATTCTCAAAAGGACAGAGCATATCACGATTCAATGGCATTTTGTACGTGATTTGGTAGCTACGAACGAAGTTCAGTTTTTGTATGTTTCGACATTGGAGGAAGCCGCGGATATGCTGACGAAAAGTTGCGGCACATGATGTACTTATGAGGGGAAGACCTAAATTAGGCTTGATGTAATGATTACAACTTTGAGAGGGGGATTGTTAAGTTCAATGTTGTAATCGGCCGTCGCGGTCTGTCGCGCGGCTGGCTAGTTTGTCCTTACCTGGCCAGCTAGTTTGTCTTTAAGTCAAGCGTGTGGTCCTGTTTGGATTTTGTTATTTCATGGGTTAGGTGGTTTAGTAGATTCTAGGTCTCGCGTTGATTCGGTTTTGTGACGACCAGGTTCAGTTGTTATTTAGTGTGAACGGTGTTGTAGCCGTTTAGTGTGAACGTTTTGTATGGCTTTGTACGGTTTTGTGTGCACGTATGCTTAGAACTGTAATGCTACGGTGTTTTGCATGTGGACGTAGATTGGTTGGTAGGCGCCTCGTGCGCACTTTATGTTTGGTTTGATTTATAGTTTGAAGTAGTGACGTCACAGTTGGTGTACTATATACTGCAGCTTAGAGGGAGAGGGGAGATAACTTATAATGGGAGGAAAAGTCTATGGAATATATTGGCTTCCGTGGGCAGCTCTCTCTTGTGTGATTTATGTGAATGCTTCCGTTGTTGTCTTGCACTGTGATTTTGTGTGAGATCCTATCAAGAGAGGCTGGGACAAGAGACATAAAAAGGAAGCGTGCAACAAGTGCCTTGGATAAATGAAGATGGAGGGAATTAAGTGGGAAACTTACTAGTGGAATGCTTCTCAAGGTGCGTTGGGGGGCTTTTACTTTGGTCATATGGTAATCGGACACACATTAACGTGGGCTCTATTATAGTAAAGACCAAGGTAAAGGAATTGGTGGAAGCAAGAAAAGTCCGGAAGAGCAAAGGGTTACATGGATTTGCATATTCTAAGGTCATGCATCTTAGCTACAAGACACAGTTGAGCTGTGTTGCATCCAAAATCGGCTTAAATTACATTTTAAGTAAATTTCGTGCTAGTTTCGAACTTGTAAATAATCCTCATTGAATACAATACACAATGGTAGACCTATGTGATGATGATTAAAGAATGGCAATCAAAAAGTAAAGAGAAAAAGAATGATGAAAAACTACGAAGTAAAACATTTATAGATAGTCTTACCATGAAGCTACTCCAACCCAAAGTTGTATTTATACCCTAATTACACAACTGCATGTAAAATCTTGTTAGTTTAAATATATTTACCCTACAGCTTTGAATTCGAAAGAAAAAAAATCATAATACATTATCTTTTACAATCTAAACATCTACAAAACATATGGAGCCCATTTGTTTTCAAGGCCTCAAATCATTGAAAATGATACAACCAAAATACTTTACACCAAGGATATTCTCAAAGAAATTGTAAAAGAAACATCAAATTTCCAAAAACATCAAAAAATTACCTTTTATTGGTAAGAAAATTTATTTTTGTAGAACTTATTTGAAACTTTTGCCTTATGTTAAAGTAAGGAACTTACCTCTGCCTAAATTATTGTCTAATCGTAGGAAAAGGTACACCGCGAATCGTAATTAGAGTAAAGAAATTATTAGAGTAAAAAAAAGAAAAACAATAATTTTAGTTATCAACTCTAATTTGTGTAATCATTTTTTTTCAAAACAAATTTACTATAATTTATCAATAACCCTAATTTGGATTACTTCCGTACTAATTATCCGCGCTGATATCTTTACTATAAATTAGGTACACGTACAGAATCTGACAAAACGTACAGTTTCACGTCATTGTGACGTTTGCACTACGCGGTTTGTGAAAACGCAGTTACATGATAACGGCCTGTATTAAATCATTTTTTGTACTTTTTAGTTAACAAAGTATAATTTTGCACGATCAGACACCGACCGTACGACACACTATTTAAAACGGCACTATATTAGAGTTGTTAACGCTGATTCAAAATGTACCTTAAATAATGTAAAGAATAATTTAGAGTTATGTACTCTATTTAGGGTGATAGAGTCAAAATTTGGGGCGACGGAATTAGCGTACATAACTCTAATTACGATTCACGGTGTAGAGGTTGCAAAAGTCAAAATTTAAGATACCCCAACCCGACATTTTTTTTTTTTTCAAAATCTGTACACCCGAAATCTGGCGGCATTATTGTACGATCCTACATTGTTACCCGCTACCCGACACGCATTTACGGAAAAGAAAGTTAACCGGAACTCGATTTCTCGCGACTGCCCGTACCCGCCCGTACCCCAATATATACAAAATTAATGGTACATCTCCCTCATACGTTCCACTATACCAAGAGGACAAAGTACAATAATGCTGGATAGTATGGACACTACAGTACAGTACTGTAGTGGAACGTACCTACGAAACCTTCAATTCTTTTCGCTTTTTGCTTTACCCAGCCGTACCCGGATTCGTTTTTTTTTTTTTGAATCACCCGGCCGAATCCGGCCGGCCCCCAACATTTGGCGCCCGAATCCGTTCCGGATCCGACGCGGGCGGGCGGGTACCGGTCGGGTACGGATTCGGGTACCCGATTGCGAGCTCTGACCACTGATGAGCAACGCTGCTATGACCCATATTTTTAAAGTGCGATCGCACTATTGAATCTGGTTCGAAGTGTATGTTCGAATTGTCTTTTGCAATTAAATAGTTCATAAAACCAATTCGTAGGAGAATACGCTGCCACATGTAGTCGTTGTAGTTATGGTGTTTATACTCTGATGCTCTGGATCATCTACACAGCAATGGTTCTCACAGAAATATTGTACATTCTCTCAATATTTATTTTTTATTTACAATACACACGATTGCTCATGGCAAGTCGAAAAACTGAAAAAGAACATCATCCTCCATTTGATATTCGTCAAAGATTAAGTAAAAATTATAAAAAGAAGTGATACAAGTTATAAGCAGCATAGTGATGTGTGTACCTTTCTGCACACTAGTAGTCTACATATTATGTTACACATACACATACTGCAGGCAATAAATCTGGTTTTATACAACATTCCTATATCTTGATCGCCACAAAAGTAGTTGATATTGGGAATCTAAGTATGCAAAACGTGAATTTAATAGCACGTGTTAAACTGAAATTTAACGGACTTATACAATTAGACTTGATAGAAGACTGAAGTTGCTCTGACACAAAACTACCAAAGGTATATTGCAAAACTTAGAAGATCTGAAACCTACTGATTAGTTTGAACACATATAGGTTTTGAACAATCCCGTCACTTGCGTAAAATGACGAAAGTTCCATCCATTTTCTGCAAGAAAACAGAAGATGTAACATTGGATCACAAACAGCATATTGTCATGCATATTGTAGTACATATTATAATTCTAACAGGTAATACATGTTGTACGTCTTGAAGTCTTACTTGTTGTCATACATGTAATACTTATTATCATATTGTAGTACATAATTTAATACATTTTGTCATACATATTGTGATACTTGTCATACATATTGTAATACTTATTGTCATATAAATTGCATCCCATATTGCAATGTATTGTTGAGTGCCCAATTCCAGATGATTTTCACTACCTTTCTTTTGCTTTGCGACAAATTTCAGAGATTGATTCTCCATTTCTTCCAAAGCACAGTTTTCACTGTCATCCGTTTTTTTTTTTTTTTTAATAAATGTGCTACTGGAAGTGCAAAAGGAAAATCGAAATAATCTTATATATTGCTGATAGAAAATGTTTAATGAAGACAACAAAAAGAGAGTGCATAAAAAACCTTACCATTCTTGCAAAGAGCTTCTGTCTTCTCCTGTTACTCTTTTTCTTATCCTTCTGTGACTGGTTTTGGTCTCCATCCAAATCGTTTAGGGTTGTTCGGCATAACATAAGCAGTTGGAGCATAACTCACTGTGTCACAATCAAGTTAAGAAGTTGAGTTGCTTTTTGAGAGAAATGGTAATATGTGTCAGATTCAAGTCAAAAAGTTGTGTTGCTTTTTGACAGAATTATGTCACAATCAAGTTAAAAGTTGAGTTACTTTCTGAAATCTGAAGAATGTGGAACAATGAGGTAAAATAAGGTTAAAGCAAACAATGATATGAAAAATATGGGAATGGTACAATCAAAAGCCGATTTAATGATTTCTTTATGACATTATGGAAAGGACTTGAGTTACAGTTTTTCAGCAAAACTTATCAAATAAAACCAATTTTGTCCTCCTCCAAATGCACTTAGCTCTTATGTATGGATTTTAGGAGACTTTGTGATGATTTTTAGTTATTTGTTAGTTGATTGATCCCTCTGATTTGTGCTTTTAATCCAAGCGTTATCCTTATTTTCTGAAGAAAGGAACTGAAGAAGGTAAACATTTTGAAACAAACTTACTTTGTCCTTCAAAATCTCCTGTAGGTCTGCCTCTCTGAGGAGAAAATTCTTGTGATAAAAACTCTGACGTGACAGGAGATCTTGGTGAACTGCAACTACACCCATGTGTACCCTTTTTTTAGGTTAAAATATAAACCAAAACAGGTTTAGGCACAAAATTTGTTTGCTTCAAAGAATGGAATTGCTTGCTGAGCTTCTCCCACACACTTATTTAATTTAGAAAAGACTTATTTTTCCATTTCAGTTTTGATTTTCAATGAAAAACCGAGCAAGAAAAACAACAACAACAACAAAAAAGAATAATTCACTCACTTACGACAATAACGAGGTTAGGTAGCCTTTCCACTTACCGATTAACAGGTAGAGATTTCTGAGACGTGAAATTTCCTGGTGGCGGATGGTACATCCAATGCTCCTGTTAAAATGAAATCAAATTTTAAAGTTAAGTGAGAATTGTCGAGAAAAAAAACATTTTTTTTGAATTGGAGAGAAATGACGAAAAGTTAAAAAAAGTTCCACAAAAGAAAACATGAATGTATGATCATGAGCTTTGTTATACCAATTAAACTCATGGATTTCGCTATTCACACGGCCGGTAGGAGAGAGGGAAAGGGAGAGGGAGGGGATTGGGGAGAGGGAGACAGGGAGAGGGAGACAGAAAGGGAGAGGGAGAGGGAGAGGGAGGGATGTAGAAGGAGAGGGAGAGGGAGGGATGTAGAGGGAGAGGGAGACAATAGGGAGGGAGGGAGACAAAGGGGGAGAGAGAGAGTCGACTTCGCACCTGCTGCTGCTTCCCTCCTGGAGTTCTCCCTTCTCTCAGAGACTCACCGACTCCATCCTCTCCTCGGTTTCCCAAAAGAAGCTTTTCTGCTCCTGAAAGAGGAGAGATTGCTCTAGGCGACCTCAAACTACTATTACTACCTCTCCCTCCTTCTCCTCCTCGTCCCTCGAAATGCTCTCCTCCTCCTCCCAAATTCGACATCCTCGAGTTTCCGGGGCTCCAAGTGGCTCTTCCTTGTCGTAAATTTCCCGTCAAATTTCCATTTGGGGAAGGATATCTCCCATTTGAAGTGGGAGATTTTTCAAGAGAAGAAGGAGACAGAGAAGGAGGAGTGGACAGGGAAGGAGTAGACAGAGAAGAAGGAGGAGAGAGAGAAGGAGCAGAAGTAGGAGAAGGAAAATGAGGGGACGAAGGAGAGGGAGGAGAGGGAGGAGAAGGAGGAGGAGGTGTCATTAAATTCTTATTTTTTATGTTGAACTCTTCGATCGATTCCCACATATGCATTGGTCGTTGTCTCTCTCCTGTGTTTCTGTCCAAATAAGGATCAATATTCATTAAATCTTGTGCGGGAAAAAGAGGTCCCCTATTCATCGCCAAATGGGTAGTTTGAGACCCATGATTTCGATTATTATTCGACTTTCCTTTCTCTTTTTCTTTAAAATCAGGAATTCCACTATTATGCCCTTTGCACATATTGAATTGGGGGTTTGAGGGACAAAATTGAGAATGGTTTTGCATTTCCAAAGTTTCGTTTGGAAATTTTTCAAATCTCAAATTTTGATTCACATAATCCTCTTTTCCTGAAATCCTCCCATTATCTCCCCAATTGTTAAAAAAACCTCCATTTTGGTTCCCAATCTTTGTTTCGGAATTCAGATTTTGTGGTACAAAACCCTCAGAATTTCTTCCTCCTTTTTTGGAAAAACTACGATTTCCGGGGCTTTGGGGACTCGAAGGATTGTTTTCGAAAGAAACTTTTTCGAAAGAAACTCTCTCAAATCCAGTTTCAACAGGTAGTCCTCCTTGGTTTGTTTCCATTTCTTTGTTTACTTTTGTTTTGAAGCTTGTTTTGGGAGTAAGAGCGAGAGCAACTATAGAAAATCCACTCGAACCATTCGTTTTCGAAAATCCTTTTGACGTCGACGTTTCCTCGGTTCCGATACTATTCCTCCAGTCCAATTTCGGTTTAATTCCTTCCATTTCACTTTTCTTCATTGAGAAATCTTCAACTTCTTTCACTTTAGTTGCATTAGAAGACACACTTATTGTGGTTTTTTGCCTGAATTCAAAACCTTCCATTTCGTAGTTACCCCTCTCTTTCTCCATCTCCCTCTCCCTCTCCCTCTCCCTGCTCTCCCTCTCCTTCTCCCTCTCCCTCTCTTTCTCCCTTTCTTGCCTTGTTCCTCGAACGACTCTCCTTTTTAGAGTTTGTTGATCTCCACGGAAGCCAATCTCCCCTTCTTGTTCTCTGTTATAGAAACTCATTCCTGGAACTCCTCCTCCTCCTCCTCCTCCTCCACTTTCTCCTTGTTTCAATTTGTCTGCGATTTCATTTTTCCCTATTTTCCAGCTCGTTGAATTGTTATCTTTCTCCACTTTGTCCATTCCCAGTATAAATTTGTTCATTTGTTGACTTTTCAGTTTCAAATTTTCTCGTGAAAATCGATCATCTTCTGTTTCCTCTTCTCTCTCTCTAGTCCCTTTTCCATTCAAATCAGAAGATACGGTATTTGAGGCGAACTTAACTGCTTGCTTTTGAAAGTTTTTCTGCTCTTGCCTCTCGCTTGTAAGAGTTGAATTAAAACCAAAATTAGTTTCACTTATTCCACTTCTTTCGCTTTTCTCACTTTTTTCACTGTCGGTTTTGTCACTTTTTTCGCTTTCTTGTGAACTTATAGAGCCCAAAGGTTTTGTGAGGTTTTCCAAAGACAAATAAGCAGTCATCTTTTTCTTTTCTTCTAAACCATCCTTTCTTTGTGTTGGAAATTCCATTTTTTGTAATTGAAACTCCATACTCTGGATTGGAAATTCAATATCTTCTGTTTCTCCTTCGAAAACTTTCTGTTGAGTTTTTGTATCTTTCGAGAGAATCGTTTCTCCCTCCATCTCCTCTCCTTCTCCCTCCTTCTTTTCAACTCTGAAGCTATCAAAAGATAACTCAGGGACAGGTTGTCCTTTGTGTTCTCCTTCAGTCTAATCACAATCAATTTAAAAAAAATAGAAAGGAAGAAACAAAAAGGAAGGAAAAAAATAGACACTCGGTTAAGTTTTTTGAAGATTATACCTTTTGACCAATGTTTTTTTATCTTTTTTTTTTAAACTAATCATATACCACCTGACACAAGTTTGACCTGCTTGTTACCTTTTAAATTTCAATCATAAATTACAAAATGGCAAAAACTTATCAGTTATTTGAAAACCTACAAAAGTACATTTTAGTGTGTTTGGTTTCAACCAGGAAGTTGGCACCAGTGTAAAAAAAATGAAATTTCATTTTTCATAACTGAAAAACTGTTATTGGAATTGGAAAATTTTGAGTTTGTCTCACCTGAGAAATTTCTGTTGTCATTTTAGAAACGGGACTTCTTTTCACATGTCTCCCAAGATGCAAAGCTCTTTGAAGAAAGCTTAATTTGTTTTTTCCTCCCATTTGGGACCCATTTTGTGGAGAAGATACCCCATTTAAACCATCACATGGTTCCACAGAAAAATGAAAATTAGAATTTTTCGGAATAGAATCCGAATCCTCACAAATTTTGATTTGATTTTCCAAATTCAAAGCCTCAGCAGTCACACTTTTTTCTTGAGAAATCTCTCCGTTTTGTGGTTCCTGGATCGAGGGAACCAATTTTACTTTTTCATCTATTTTTTTCGAATCGATTTCGATAAGCTCCTCAATTTTTTTTGTCGGTGTATTTTTTTGGTTGACTTTTGTGTTTTCTTCCTCCTTTTCAATGGTCGAATCCCAAGTTGATGTTTTCTCTCCTTCTTCTCTTCCCTTTTCTCCAACAACATCCGCTTCTCCGAATTTATGTTCCTCGGTTTTTTGAACATTTGGGGTTTTCGAAAATTTTGATCTTCCCAACCAGAAAAATCGATTTCCTCGAGGTGAATTCGGTAAGTTGGTAGGAATAGAATCAACATTGTTTCCTAAAACTTCATTCAAACTATCATTTTCTCCTTTCATTTCTTCCTTTTTTCCAAGATTCGTTATCTCTGTCTCTAAAGGAGAAACTTCATTTTCCAAATTTGAGTTCTTTTTACCCCGAAATGTATGTGCAGGAGGTCGAGAATTATTATTTTTACCGCTAATATTATTGGATTCCTCCAAATCTCCATTTCCGGAACCAATATCCAAAACTTGATCCTTTGAAGTTTCATAAATTTCCGACCGAATTTTCGATTGGATTTCTTCATTTTCATCCTCTTTTTCATCCTCACAAAAATTTTCAAAACCGGGCCTCGACATTTCAGTTGAAGGAGACACTGATAATTCGAATGATTCCAAAATCTCCATTTTCTCTCCAATTTCTTCGTCCTCTTCACCTTCTCCTCGTTCTCCTTCTTGTTCTCCCTCTCCTTCTCCTTCTCCTTCCCCTTCTCCTTCTCCTTCTCCTTCTCCTTCTCCTTCTCCTTCTCCTTCTTCTCTATTTTGAATATCTATTGACTTCACCCAATTTTCCAAAATTGCCATTTGTTCGGGTTCTCTTTCACCCCAAGTTTTCCGCTTTGTGCGATATGTTTCTTTTCCTTCGTTCTCATTTTCGTCCTTTTGGAAAGTCTCAATGTTTTCTCCACCAGGGTCATAATAATTCCCAGACTCTTCATTAGTTTCCTCTAAATCCATTTTTTTTGGTTTGATTTCTCCAAAACTTTCAGATTTGTACGGTGTTTCGCAATCTGAAAAGGGAGAAATTTGATCCGAGATTATCGAATTTCCGTCTGTCGTTTCCCCTTTGTTTTCTGAACCTTCCGAAAACAAAATCGATTGCTTGTTTTTTAAAAGTTGGGGAGATTCAGTTAAGGAAATCGAAAGAGGAGGAGGAGCGAGAGCAAAAGAAGATTCACTTTCTCCGGAGCTTCTCAAACCACTTGCCCAAGGAACAGATTCAGAACTTTCATTTATTTGACGAGGAGTTAAACCGAGTTTTGGGCAAAAACTGGGTTCAGATTCCATCGATGTCTCTCTCTCCAATTCCTTTTTCAGAGTCTCTAAGATATAGTTATCTTGGATGGGATTTTGTAGAGAAATTACATCGGTTTCTGATTCGTTTTGCTTCTCCTTTTCGATTTCCGATTCTCTTTTTTCTTCTTCCCCTGGAATTTGCTTTTGCTTTTGATGAAAGATTGTCGTTTCTAAACTAATTTGAATTTGAGCATCTTTGTTGCATTTTTCATCGGATGAAAAGTTGATTTTTTTCACGACACTGAAAGAATTTTCGACGTCGGTTTTCTCGAAAAACGACGCAGAATCAGCATCGGATTTTGGAGTTCCGTCAAAATTTCCAGTTAAATCATTTCCAGTTAAACCATTTTCAGTTAAACAATTTCCAGAACTCAAATTATCCCCTTGGTAAGAACTCGCCGGTTCGTCGAGTTTGGGAGAAAATTTGGGGGTTCCATTTTCCCGACTGCATATATACAAAGCAAAAACAAAAACAAATATCAGAAGCCAAATAAAATCAATACAGAAATTAAAAAATAAATGAAATGACTGAAGCAAAAGAAAACATACGCAACATGTTTGGTTTTTTTCAAAATTTCACATGTCCGTTCGGATTCAACACATACGATTTAGAATAGGAAAAAGCTGACTCTTTTGTTTATTTTTTTTACCCAAAAGTTCTCCTAAACATAGAATTTCCAAAAAGTTTACACTTACGTGTAAAGAAACCAATAAAAAACCAAACCAAATTCCGAAATAATAAATATGTAATAATTAACTGAAGGGGAATATCATTCTTTGTTAGAGATTCTTTCATATTCTCACATCATAGAAACCCATAAATAGAAACCCTGACTCCAACAAAAAGAAAAAATAAATGAAAATACAAATAAACAAAATAAAAAAAATAGAAAAGAAAAATCAATAGAAAGAAAAAACTTACTTCACTGACTGGCTCAGAAATTGGCGATATAAATTTCCTGTCGGTCCTCTGTGTTTTGTCGTTGAAAACTGTTCTCCATTTCCGGACGTTGAAAACTCCATTGCAACTCCTTCCGTCGATTTGAGATAACTTATTCCGTCTCCTCCATCTGTCGTTCCAGAAACCATGGATTGTATTTTTTGTCGATTCGGATCGATGTTTTCGACATTTTCCTCCAACTGTTCAACTCCCGATTCCGGATTTACGTCAAAAAAAACTGAATCGCCGACATCTTCCTTTTCTTTGTGTTCAGTTTCTTCGCCCGGTTGCAGATTAAGTACCTGCAAAAAGACAGTTTCTTTTCGTTTGTTTAATTTTTTTTTCTTCCTTCTTCTATTTTTATTCCTTTATCTGTTTGTTTTAAGCATTCATTTAAGTCCTGAAATTGTTGATTGAACTCCGGACTACAAAAAAAGTCCCGGAGGAAAAAAGTTTACAAATAAAAGCTTTTAACACAAAGAAAACTTCTAGAATTTCGACTTTCAAATGGATTGAATACAGCCCACGGTAAATATTGTAAACGATATTAATATTGGGCACCAGACACAATGATTAAAAGATGATGACAGAAAAAAAATCTGAAGGAAATGCAAAAGAAACGCATAAAAAAAAAAGGAAAAAAAAATATTTTTTTCGGAAAAATCCCTTTTTTAAGCATACTTGCATTACCATCCGAGATATCTATTCAACCACTCTAATTTTGGTGAGTGTAAAAGAAATACCTTCAAACTTATTAACCCGCTGCAAAGGAAAAACTCAAGCGGGAGAGGGAGAGGGAGAGGGATAGGGAGAGGGAGAGAAAGAGATGAATCGATGTATATTATTTCACCTTTTCTCGCAATTTTCTCGCGGAGTCTTCCTCTTCTTGTAATCGACGCTTCAATTCCTTCACTTCCTCCGTCAATTCGCTCACATTTCTACTCAAACCATTCGCTTTTGTTTTTGTTTGAATGTTGGTACTCGCACAAGAACTGATCGAGGATCCTCCCATTCTCACTTCTTCGTCGGAGTCTGCATAGGGAGGAGTGATGACCAAATTCTGGTGGAAGAGGTCGAGGAGTTCACCTACAAAAAGGAGGGAGAGAAGAAAGAGAGAGAGGGAGAGGAAAGAGTGAGGGTGCGTGTGAGATTCAGAGCGAGTGTGTGTGACTGTGAGAGAGGGTGGGAAGGAGACTGGGAAGGGGAGAAGGATGGAGGGAGGGAGGGAGGCAGGGAGGGGAAAGGTAGGAGAGTGGGTTTGAGAAAATGAGTGGATCGACGAGAGAGGGCCATGAGGGTGAAATAGTTCTACTAGAAAGAAGAGGGATAGGGGAGAGGGAGAAAGAATAGGGGTGAGAGGGAAGAGGGAGATAGGAAGGAGATCGCGAGGAAAGAGGGAGCGAGGATAATGGGAGAAAGAGGAAACATTTGAGGAAGTAGGAGAAAGAAAATGAGAGAGGGAACCATTTTTTGGCTGTAGAGGTTGAGGAGATGATAGAGAGGGAGAGAGAGGAGAAATGGGGGAGAAATTTGATAGAGGAAACACGAGAGAGAAAATGACGGAGGCAAAAATTAGGGGAAGGAGAGAAACTGATTTCTGGTTGCTGAGGTTGTGGAGTCCACTTGAGAGAAAAAAGAAAAAGTACCGGGAGAGAGCAGCTAGGTGAGTAAAAG
>JBBHKE010001283.1:504227-565199 GCA_037447655.1 Zygnema cylindricum | reverse complement strand
ATTTTTTCAGTAATGCTTTCTTTTTGAGGATAACCGAGTTTAATCAAAGTTAGTAAGGATCTTTAAAGAATTTAGACAGAAAAAAAAACACTTAACAGCACAACTTTAAATTTAGAAAAGGGCAGCTGCGTTACATTTTTGAAGTAAATTGGAGGCTAAAACCGTGGCTAAAACCCCGGCTAAAACCACGGCTACACAGTTCTGAAGTAAACACATTATGCTATGCGAAGCTAGGCTAAGCCTAGGCGTTAGGATTTTTTTCTCACCGATTGATAAAAATGTATCTTTTGGCAAAAATAATTTTATGACGAAATGATTGCGGATCCGAATCGGATCGAAGCGTATCGTATTACACAAATGAAGTCTTGACACATCGGCACCAAAATCGGCCCCAAAATCGGTGCCAAAATCGGAGGTTAAATGAAGTTTTTACATTGCGTCGACGGGAAAAGATTTAAATTTCAACACGACAATTCACAAAAAAAAAGACAGATTTAAGAAATTTCTAGGAATGATTGAAACCAATTAATAGGAGTTTTTTTTCGAAGACCTTTTTAATTTATGTGTTTTTTGACGACTTTATTTTTTACCTTAACGGCTATCTAAGCATTTAAAGCATTTAACGGACAGGTGGCGACCCGTGATTGTTTAAGCAAATTCCCGGTCAAGGGTTCTGTAGAATTTACATAAAGATAGATTCTGCTAGAGGATTCTGCTTAAGATTTTATACGATAAGATGTCATACGAAGTTTGGCAAATTTCTCAAAAATATCGTATTTTGGAAAAACATGGGATGTGTAGCCCTTCAACATCAAATGAGGAAAAGTCTTTATTTCAAAAGGTGCGACGCAGTCACGCAGCCCTCAATGTGCACCATAACTACACCTTGAATCGTTATTAGCGTATAGAAATTATTAGCGTAAAGAAAAAAATAGCGTCATTCATTCTAATTTAGTGCCAGGAGACGTGGCAGATTATGGTCCACGTCATTAAATAGCGTAGTTTATTATATTTAAGGTATCAATGTCAAAATTTTGGGGTGCCGATATAGCGTACATAAGGCTAATAACGATTCACGGTGTACTGTACGTGCGACAAGATTGACCAAGTATCTTTTTTTAAACTGCGATTTTGGCATTAATTAGGGTACGTCCCCATGTGTTAAAGTATTGACTTTAATCAGTCGTTTTCTCACAAAACGCAGTTCCGTACATGAAAAACTTTAGACGTACAAAAAAACCGATTCTTTAAAAGTACAGCAAACGTCAAGTCTATGCTTTGAATGTACTTCATATTTGTCGTCATCTTAACAAATTTTGGCGTTTTACTTTTTTCGAACCCCGGGCTAGAGAATCCAGCCCGTCAAAAAACTTCATCAAAAATCACCTCGCGAGGTGAATTCAGGGAAAGTACCGCCCAAAACAACGAATGCAAAACGGCCCACGCACGCGATACACGAGCGGAAAACTTTTAGGACGACTCGCGATTTTTCTCCCTGCCCGTCACGTGCATGTACGGAAAACACGAGGATGTACGGAAAAAAACTGAAGGGGTCGTGGACCTCCACTTTCATTCATGGGTCCTCGGTAGAATTTTGCGTCTTTGTCGCCTCTCCCCTCTCCCTCTCACACTATCACTTTTATCTCACACTTTTTAGAACGAGGCACAACAAAAATGGTATGAAATTAAAGATATTTGAAAAATAATTCTTTTGGCTACCCTTCATGTATATTTTTATGGCAAGTAGAGCGAAAAAAGTAGAGAAATTAAAATTTGGTATCCATGGCCGAAAGTCCTTGAATCTGTGACGTCAACGTTGTCACAAGTGAGCGTGACGTCACGATGTTACAAAACCCTAAACATCTGCCATGTCACTAAATTACAAAAATGTAGACGTCTACAACTGTCGCTGATTTTGTTGGCGTCACTAATTTCGTCGTCAACTGTCACAAAGTTGTACCTACGTCTACAACCATCACATTTCAAAGTTCCGATTTCATTTTCGCACATAGGGACGCTTTTCAAAGTAGTACGGAACACTTCACTACAGTCCAAAATATTTGTTCAAAGTATCGCTTACATGGGGATGACCCTTACTTACTACGTTTAATTATTCAAGTTGTTGAATACGTGGGAACGCACCAATCGTCATCAAGGTAACCGGTGCAAAAAGCCAATAATTATTTAAATCATTGTAAACGACAATAAAATTATGGACGGCACAAGTACTGTACTGTACTGTATTGTAAAGTACTATGTGCGGATTATAGTACAGGACGCCCTCCACCTCCCTTTGACCTTTATTTGTTCCGATCCCACGGATGTTGGACCTTGGAACCTCCTTTTCATGTTTTCTCTTTGGGTTCTAGTTTTACCCCGCCGTGGAGGTGGTAGCGGGGCCCGAGAAACTATGGCTCGTTGCCGACGATTCCTTCGAGGTGATTGGAAGGCCCTTCACGCCGAGCACGAGGATCGAGTTGCAAGTGCTTCCTTCACACCACGTGGTAGATCAACGACTTCAGATGTACCATCCTCTTATCGTCGTGCGGTTCATTTGGGCCGAGTTGGTGAGCTCTCTCGAGCAGTTCGCGCCCTCCAACCGTTTAATCCTGCTCCTCGGTCTCCCGAGACTATCGAGATTCTTCGAGCTCTCCATCCACCAGCTCCCACCCCTCAATCCCCCTCTATTCACACCTTTGAGCCATCAGAGTGTTTTATCCTAGATCGGGACGCTTTCATTAAAGCCCTTACGACTTCTCCACACCTTTCAGCAGGGGGTCCATCGGGCACAGTTTATGAGTTATTTCGCGACGTTTTGCCTCCGGAATCAGGTGCCCGAGGTTTTGATGTGTTTTTTCGAGTCTGTTCTCTTATCGCCGGTGGTACTGTTCCCTCTCGTATATGTGATCTCCTCACGGCCTCCCGCCTTGTAGCTGTAACCAAACCCAATGGGGGAATCCGTCCTATTGCCGTGGGCGAGGTGTTGTACCGCTTGGTGGCCCGTGCCATTTGCATCCAACTCCAGCCCGCTTTCCATGATTATTTCTCTCCTCATCAGTTTGGAGTGGAACCCGGGGAGGTTGTGAAGCTGTGGTCCACGGGATCCGAGCGTTGTTGGATGCCCATCCGGATTATTTAGTCCTTCAAGTTGATGTTTCTAATGCTTTCAATACAGTGGATCGTAATGGCATTTCTTCCGAGCTTATGGCTGCACCTTCTCCAATTGTCCAGATATTTCCTTTTGTGAGGGCCTTTTATTCTTTGAGCAGCAGCCTCTCCTTTTCCATTGATGGTGATTTGGTCCCACTTTCTTCCACGACCAAAACTCGTTAGGGCTATCCACTTGGAGGCCCTTTGTTTGCCCTTGCTCATTACCGAGCCCTCCGAGCTTCCGCGACCGCTTTTCCATCTTACCTCTTTCCTTCAGTTGCGGACGACACACACATTATCGGTCCTTAGGACCAAGTTATACCGGCCTATACCTTTTTCAAGGATCGTTTGGCCGAACTCAATCTTTTTTTCCAACCCACTAAGTGTGTTGTGTGGTCCCCTAGTGTTTTTCCTCCTTCTTTCATTCCACCTCCTGGTTTTCAGACTCCTCCATCAGAAGGCATTCGTGTTAGGTTGCCCTCTCGGTTTTGATCTATACATCAAGCAATTTCTTGATTCTGCTCTTCAAACAGATTTTGTCCAATGTGGATGACCTTCCTAACCTTTCCGATCCCCAAGTGGCTTTTGCGCTTTTAAACCGGTTTTTCCCCCATCGACCCTCCTACCTTACTCGTACTTCCCCTCCCACTCCTACTTTTGTGTCGTCCCTTTCTGCATTTGACGATCGACTCATGGACGTCCTTCATACTTTGTTAGGTCATGGGGCTTTTGATCATGAGTTTGGGCCTGCAGCCCGTATTCAGGCCAGTCTTCCAGTCTCTGCAAGTGGTTTGGGTTTACTGTCGACGGCTCGTGTTGCTCCAGCTACCTATTTTAGAAGTTGGTGCCTTGTTGCCTCCACTATCGTCTCTCGTTTTTTGGCTGGGGACACTCCTATTCTTGCTACTGTTGTACCCCGAGTTTCGGACGGTGTGCTCGCCTTCCAGCGGTCCCTTCTCGATGCATCTCGTTCTCTTACTCCTGCTCCTATCGCGAATATGCCAGTTGTTTCCACTCTTGTTTCGACATCAGTTGCACGTGTTCACGAATCCATTTCTGATAAGGTTGTCGCCGCTATTAGGTTCGAGCTTCTCGAGGCGCTTCCTTCTGATACTTCGCGTACACGCTTTCTTTCCTGTGGCAGACCTGGTTCCGGAGCTTGGCTATTGGCTATCCCTATCTTATCCACCCTCCGATTCACCCCTGCTCAATTCACCACGGCCCTTAGGTGTCGGCTTGGCCTCCCTCACCCACCTTTGCTTGGCTCTCTTGTTTGCTCTCGTGGCCACGTTTTGGATCGCGACGGCATTCATTTGCTTCGTTGCTCCCACGGAGGCGAGTTGATTCAGGCGCACGACACGATTCGAGACACCATTGCTACTATCGCTTCCGAGGGAGGATATTCTGTCCGCCGGGAAGTTTCCCACATTATTCTTTCCCGTCGGATTGACATTGTATTACTTGATGGTGGGCGTCGTATACTTGGTGATGTTGTTTTGGCAAACCCTACTTCTAATACTGTTGTCAGTCGGGCGGCTCGACACGTGGGCGTGGCCGCACGCGATGCGGCTAGGAGGAAGGAGCGTGATTATGCCCATCGCGATGCTATGGATGGTTTCATTCCGATGGCGGTGGAGATATTTGGTTGTTTGGGTGTGGCTTTAGACGAGTTTCTCCGTGCTTGTGGTCGGCGTTCGTTTGAGCGGCGGGGACCTGGGAGCCCTTCAGTTTCAGTACTTACTTCTTTTTACCGTCAACGTTTATCAGTGGCCCTTCAGCGAGTGCAGGCTTCTATCCTCCTTGGATCGTCTATTGCGGCTATGGATCGTCGACGTGTCCCGGAACTCCCGCCTCGTGCTCCTCCGGGGTTCGGGGACTTACGTGGTTGCTTTGCATAGATTTTTAGTTATGTTAGGGTTTTGTTGTTAGGTGTTAGCTTTTTCTTTTGGTGTTTCGTTTGTTGTTTTTTGCTTTTTTGGGTGTTTTCCGTCTACTAGTTGTCATTTTGTGGTTTCGTTGCTTTTGCCTTGCTTATCGTTTTTGCTTTTTCCCCCAACATATAGTTTTTCAATTTTTGCCGTGCTACTTCTCTTTTGTTCCCCATGAACTTAGATGGTTTACTCAAGAGATTTTTTCCTAATTTTGCGTGTAACTCTCAGATTAATGTTTAAGCTCTTATTTTATTGTTTATTCTCTCCCAAATCTAAATTTTTCGCTACATTTTTGGTCGGTTTTTCTTTCGACTACGATACTATGTTATGAAGTATTAGTGTTGTGTATCGGTAAAAAACTTATCGCGATAACACCGATACCGATAGCTATCGGTTATCGAACGGTCAGAGCTACCGATATATCGGTCCGAGACCAACAAATTCTATATCGGCGATAACTATAAAAATATATAGTACGCATACTATAGTACCTTATTAAATACTGTTTTATACTATTTACATTATGTAGCGTGTCATGCCACGTATACGATTCTGTTCCGTAACTATTAACTGAAAATTATTACGGACAACGCAGCACAGAAAACGTTGGCCGGTAAACTGAACAAAAAAATTTTACGGCGACGTACGGAATTTACAAACTGGTGAACATGGAACGAAAAAAGGACGGCGGACACAAAATACAACAGACGCAAAATAATATTCTGCGAGCCGCCAGAATCGAACGGACGACTTGGAATGAAAAAGTACGAGAGGACGGCCAGCGTGAGCCCAGAATGGCTCTTTTGGCAACTTATGCCAAATAAGCTGACAGATTGACACGTGGCAGGTGTCCAGTATATCCCAAGGAATAAGGGACAAAGCCATGGCGTCGGATGTGAAAGGTACATCGTTTATATTGGATCCGTACCAAAACCGTACAGACGTCATGGCGGCTATTGTACTTGCTGCGCGTCCGGGGAATAAGACGTACAGCTGAGTGTACATACCGTACATTTATCTGTACGGACCATACATTTATCGCCGATAGTTATCGTTATCGGTGTTATCGCCGATAAGTACCCGATATTATCGGTTACTTATTGGCGATAAGATCGATAGCGATATATCGAACCAATATATCGATTATAGGGAACCTGAAAAAAGGTCCATATCGGTTATCGGTAAATGCTTATCGATACACAACACTACCGAAAAGGCATGAGGTATCTTAAAGAGATTTATGAAATTCTGAAATTCACGTTAATCCTGTACTTAACGGTCAGGATTTCCGTTTGCCAAACCAAATCTTGACTACGTTTGATGCGGATGCCGTTCATCGGACTTTTTGAATTCGTTTTTTCAATCTCAACCGTTCATCTCCTCGTTACCAGATGTGTTCTTATTTCTCGCTTTGTCCAAAACTAAACGAACGGTCTAGCTTAAACCGTATGCCCACATGAAACTGGAGGATCGTTATTAGAGCTACTAACACCGTATCGGTGTATAAACCTAAAATAATAATGAAAACACAACTTGCTAATTAACTGTAGCAGTACTGTACTGTTGCACTAAGAGTTTAAACGGTTAGTAGTCAGCCATGTCATTTAAAACTGAGATCAAAACGGATTAAACAAGTGTAAACCCCACGCTAATTAATCCATTCTATTAAAGATTCTTAATGACGGTGTACTTCACAGCTTTTTTTTTGTACGAATCTTCATAATTAAGTTCAGATCCTGTTACTGAACATCCCGTTTCAGAAAAAAAAAAAAATAACGAAAATGGTATAGAACTATCCAAATCTTTTAAACGACACCAGATGTACTTTTCCATTCCATGGTCACATGTGACCGTTGGATTCATTTCCAGCCCTTGGATTCAAATTTAAAAAGTACGGATAAGAAAGATGAAGTACGGATAGATCACGAGACTGTACAGTAGTGTAATTCACAATCTGGAATTTTTACTGTAGCACAAGGTCATCGTACAGAAAAGTACAAAAACCTGTCACTATTAAACAAACCCTTTCAAAAAAAGTACAGAATAGTTTTGTACCGTACTGTACTGCCCAATTCGAAAATTCGAAATTTCCCCATGAAAAAAAACTAAGTGAAAAAAAAGTGAAAAAAAAAAGTGAAAAAAAAGTGAAAAAAAAGAGTTACTCAACGTTCTAGAATTGTCCCGTACCAGTTCTTACCCTCCATTTCTGTCGTTTACAATACGGACAAATCGAACAAAACTATGTTTTTCACATAGAACCGCAAACCTTATCCGTGACATGAACGTGACTTTTTTGTTTTTTTCTGATTTTGGATTATACTAATATCTTGAGATCCCTTACACCTCACTTTTCCTCTCCAGGGGTCACTCTTAAACCCTATCCCTCTTTCCTCACCCCACCTCTCTCCCCTCTCTCCCTCCCCTCTCCTCTCTCCCTCCCCTCTCCTCTATCTCTCTCTGACGCTCCCCCCCAATTCCTTTCGCCCTTTCTCTCTCTCTCTCTCCTTCCCCCAACCCAAAATGGCGACCATGTCTACTCTCTCTCTCTCCTCTCCTACCGCCTCTCTGATTTCAGGAAAGAGATGTACGGAATCCAGTTCAAGGAGTCGTACGTGTGAGTCTCTCTCTCTCTCTCTCTCTCTCTCTCTCTCTCTCTCTCTCTCCTTCTCTATTTTCTCATGCTCGTCTCTGTGCCTTCTCGTTCTCTTTTTCTCTTCTTCCCACCCCTCCCCTCTTCTATCTCCCACCCTTCCTTTCACATAATATCGGTGGTTTTGGGATAATCATTTTGGATCATATTCACATCGCTCACTCGTTCTCATCATATCTCCCTCTTCATCTCATCTCACCATCTATCATATATGCTCCATGTCCTATCATCTCTATATCCCATCCATCTCCCACCTCGTCCATTTGGATCTCATGCGCTCTCTACTCCATTTCCTACATCTTCCTTTAATCCCCTCTTTCACATCTCCTCAACATCTTCCATTGTTCATCATCCTCTCCCTGTCCTCATTTAAAATATATCCATCTTCCATCTGTCAATCATCATGAGCTGTCTTCATCTCCTCTTCATATGTCATATATTATCCTCATATAACCATATTCATCAATTCATCATCTCCATGTCTATTTCTCACTCTATTTTTATCTTTGCATCACATATTTGTTCTCTTCATATCATCATCTGTGTTTTTTCATCATGGTTCATTCATATCGTATGTTTCCCATCTCCCTGTCCCGTCTCTCCCTCTCTCCCCCCTCTCCCTCTCCCTCTCCTTCTCTCCCTCTTCATCTTCATTTTCATTTTCTTCTCCCTCTCCTTATCCCGTCTCTCCCTTTCTCTCTCCCTCTCTTCCACTCTCCCTCTCCCTCTTGTCCACTCTCCCTCTCTGCCTCTCTCCCTTCTCTCCCTCTCTCCCCCCTCTCCCTCTCCCTCTCCTTCTCTCCCTCTTCATCTTCATTTCCATCTCCCTCTCCTTATCCCTTCTTTCCTCTCTCTCTTGGTATCCTCTCTCTTCTCTCCTCCATTTTTTTTCTCGCGTTTCCCCTTTATCTTAGGAAGTATATTTTCTTTGTTAGTACATTGTTTATTTATTTTATTTACCCATTTTGAATTTTTTTTTTTTTGCACTTTGGGTTTTTATGAAAACCTTTTTTTTTTCAGTTTTCTTTTTCAAATTCTTTTGTTGTTTTTTTGTTTTTCTTTTTATTTTTTAATTCCATGTTTTTCCAAGTGGACTTTTTTTTTAACTTTTCTTCTGGTTTTTATTTTTCTTCAATTTTTTATCTTTGTTTGTTTTCAATTTTTGTTGTTCTAACTTTGTAATTATATCAGATTTTGAACATTTTCTTGATACTCCATCTTTATTTTGTATAATTTATTCAATTTCTTGTCATGTAATTCATTGAGTTTATTAATTAGATTTATTCAATTTATTATGTATTTTATGTGAACCCGCTTTTTTATTTTATTTTGAACTTTTATGAATATAATTTATTCCATATTATTTACAACTTTGTATTTTATTCAATGTATGCATCATATAATTTATTGCACATTCCATGTTTATTAATATTTATATTATTTATTGCATAGTTATTAATTTTTATATGTATTTGTATTTGTATTTTTTTTTTTTTATTTATTTTTATGTGAAGGGTATTCATTTCCCTCGTGATACCCGTAAAATTAATTAAATAGATTAAAACCGCCTTAGTTCCGGCAAAGAGGGAAAATGGGGGGGAAGGGAGAGAGGGAAAGGGAGAGAAGGGGCAGTGGGGGGTTGTGGTTGAGGGAGTCAGAGAAAGGGAGACTCTCGCAGTAGGGGTGGAGGGAGAGAGGGAGAGTTTGAAAGGGGGAGAGGGAGAGAGAGACAGAGAGTGTCGGAGGAGTTTTGGTTGGATTCCGTTTGTTCTCAGTTCAAATCCAAGAAGGGTAGCTTGTACCAAGTCCTGTATCTTTACCCCCTTCCCTGCCCCCCTCCCTCCCCCCTGTCCCTCCCTTTCCCTTCCCCCTCCCCTCCCGTTGCCGCCCTTGCCCCCTCTCCCTCTCCTCTTCTCTTGCCTTGCCCCTCCCCCCCTCTTCACTTCCCTCTCCTTTCCTCTCCGGCTCTCCCTCCCCCCTTCTCTCGCCCTCGCCCTGCCCCCTTTTCCATCTCCCTCCCCCTCCCTCCCCTCTCCCCCCGCCCCCCTCTCCCTCTCCCCCCCCTCGTCCAGGCAGTAGGTGCCTGGCTAAGCCAGTCTGGGGGGGGGGGCTGTATGGGGGGGGGAGGATGGGAAGGAGTTAGTGGAGAACCTCAGTGGGGAGGGGTCTTTGAGGGGGAGGGAAGGAGGTTCGTTAGGATTGAAAATCGCTCGAGATCGAACAACTCGGAAAAATAACTAAAAATCATCGCTTTGCGATCTTTGCGTCAAACTCGATTCATCCGGTCGGCTAAAGAACAAATTCCAGATCGAAACAAAAGAAATCGGGCACTTGGGCGGGGTGGGGTATATTACAAAAATTATCTTGTTATTGTTATTAAATTAAAATATGAAATATGGAATAATATATATTATTATTATTATTGCTATTATTTTTTTAGTTATTTTATATCATATTGTGATTTTTTTTATTTTTTTTTCCAAAGTTCGATACAATGTACAAATGGGTAATTAGATAATTCTATGCAAATAATATTCCCAAATAATGTTTTATATATTTATTCTCTCTGTTTTTCCAAATAATCATTTTTTCTTCCCCCTCATTTTTGTTTTTTCTCCATAATTTTCCCAAAACCTTACCAGCTCTTCCTCCTCCCTTCCCTCCCTCCCCTCCATCTTTTGTGCCCTTGGTTCTCTCTCTCTAACTCTCCTCCCTTTCCCACTAACTCTCTCTTCTCCTCCCCTTCTCCTCTCTCTCCCCACCAGGCCTCTCATCTTCGCGACAAAGTGGGGTTTTCGGTGACAGCTGCCTCCGAATTTCCTCTCTCTCCCCCTCTCGAAGGGGGATAGAGGGAGAGGGTTTCCGAAGGCCTCTCCCTCCTATCGCTGGTCTCTTTGGTTTGGGAATACCGGAATTAGTGGTGATCGCCGGAGTCGCCCTCGTCCTTTTCGGACCCAAACAACTACCGGAAGTCGGGAAAAGTTTGGGAAAAACCGTCAAAAGTTTTCAACAGGTGAAGTGTTTTTCCTCTCTCTCTCTCTCACTCTCTCTCTCTTTCTCACTCTCTCTCTCTCCCTCTCTCTCTCACTCTCTCTCTCCCCCTCTCTCTCACCCTCTCTCTCTCCCCCCCTCCCTCTCTCTCCCTCTCTCCCTCTCTTCCTCTCTCCCTCTCTCCCTCTCTCCCTCTCCCCCTCTCTCCCTCTCTCCCTCTCCCTCTCTCCCTCCCCCTCTCCCCCTCTCCCTCTCCCCTCTCTCTCTCTCTCGAGCGATTTCTAGATCCCAAACAAGTACTGGAGATTGGGGAAAGTCGGGGAAAAGTGTGAAAAGTTTTCAATGGGTCATTTTTGTTTGGTTTCCTCCTCTCTCTTTCTCTCTCTTTATATATATACAAAAATTTGTTACCTGTAAGTACAGTAGTTGTATTGCATTAGGATATCATGATATTTTTTAATTTGTAAAAAACTTGTTTGATAATGATTTTTATCTGTAAAATTGTCCGGTTTTTTGCCGGTTTTTTGCATACCAATGTGCTTTAAAACACATTAATAAATAAATATATGTGTTTTCTTTTTACAAATTCAGATCAACGATCTTATATTTTTTTATCGGATGTGTTTTATTAGTGTTGCATATTGAACAAGTTTTGCCGATATTCCAGATGCATCTTTTTGAAGGGTCTCGATAATCGATAATTTGTTAACTCTTAATCGATGTTTACCTTTTTGAAAGGTCTCGATAATAGTGCTAGTAATTTATATGTCCCTTTTTCAAGGGTTTCGATATTTGATATACAAGACGATAGGTGCTATCGTCGATTATCGTGATGTCATCAGTATCTTTACAATTTATTTTTGTACTATTAGTCGAACAATTTGTTTCTGTACTTCTTGTACAATTTGTTTTCTGTACTATTCGTACATCTTGTTTCTCAAGCCGTCGAGACTGAAATGTTTTTTCAGTATGGTATGCTACCGTACCGTAATGAATCCCCGGGTTTTCGTAGGAATTTTTTTTCGTGTATCGAATGTTTGACTTTGTACCTCCAATTTTATTTTTTGTGAATCAAGTTTTTGCTCAAGATCTATTACATATTAATTTTTGTCAATAATTCAATTTACCGTTAAATATCGGCTTCGCTTTCTATTGTTATGCAACACTTTTTTCATAATCACAAATGTGTTTCATCTTAAAAACTCAGATCAATATAGTTATATATTTTTGTTGAATGTAATTTATTTTTGATATGTATAATAACATATTTTTATGTGTGTGTGTGTATAACTGTAATATGTTTTATAAATAACATATATATATATATATATATATATATATATAATACATATAAACTTACATAAACTTCTTGATGTATGTTTATATTGAAATCATTTTAGATATTTTTTTGATGTTTTTTTATCACAGGCTGCGAAGGAATTTCAAACAGAGATAAAGACGAGTGCTGAGGCAGCAGCTTCGGAAGCCACTACCACCTCTCCCTCTACCCCCTCTACCCCTTCTTCTCCCTCTACCCCCGTTTCTGAAATTGCAAAGAAAGCAGAGGAGAAGGAAAAGGTGGATAAAGTGTAATGTAACAAAAATTATAAAAATATATAAAAGAAAATAACGTTTTCGGAAAGAAAAAAACATCATTTTCTGGGAAGAAATTGTTGTTCGATCTTATATCCAGAATTTGCCGAACGAGGAAGTGTTATTCTTGTTTTTTCGATTTGCTTTCTTTCTTTTTTCGGTGGAACATTTACGAATTTAGAACATTTTTGCTTGTATTCGGTATCTGAGAATTGTAGAAGAAAGAAATTTGTCTTTTTAAAGAAGAGAATGGAAAATAGGGAGTTATGATTTCTTTCGAGTTTGTTTTTTTTTGTGTATATCTATCATAAAAAAGGGTTTACGATTTATTCACCGTTTAAAGTTTAAAGAGGAAAGCGCTAGATTTGGTTTCTCCGGTGTTGTCTGGAAATTTTATTTATTTTTGGTTTGTTTTTTCCTCCCTTTTTTTTCTTTCCCTTTTACTCCGTTTTTGTTCATTTATTTGTTTGTTTGTTATATTTATTTTTGTGATTTTGCAAGTTGGTCTAAAAAAATTGTTATGGTTACTCTGTTAACCTTTTTCTTTTAATACACTACAATATAACTTTTGACTTTCATTTTTTTTTTTTGCATTGTTCAATTCATATTTTACGAAAAGGTCAAACACAAAAAAATATAAACAAAAAAAAACAAAAATGGTTTAAATAAAGGATGATCTCCTACATCTTCTGTAATTCTGAAATACCTTGTATGGGAAAGACATGATTTCAATATTTGTTTATGGTACACTTAATGTATATGTACTCATATTTGTGTCTCTTAAACACACTTTAAGAGAAAAACATGAGAATCTGAACAAATTTTGACATAGAAATGCTTTTTAGGATTTAAGGGGTAATCCAATATCGGACGGTGGTAAATCAATTCGACAACGTTAAGGTTAAAATGGTCTTCAATAAAGTTGAATAATGACTTCTTTTCACTCATTTTTGAAGCAAATTTGAAATCTATTATTTTTTTTTGTGTAAATGACAATATTTTAAGTTATTCCTAGTTGACGCAGCATAACATAAAACTCTTCAGATTTTGCGGAGCAATTAGTAGACTCATATGTAGAAAATGTTCCGTTTTTGGGACATTTACCATACCTTACCCCTACAAAGTTTTCAGAAATTATAATTTTTTGCTTAATAGACAAAGGTATCAGAGGTTGAAGTCTAACTTTTTTTTTTGGGTAAACGGCAACGTATTAAGGTATATCTATTTGAGGGAACACAATTAGTAAATCCTTTACTCGTATTGGATGCCAATGGGATTTTGTGAATGTAAAAAATGTTCCTTTTTTGGCATATTCTTGATTCACTAAGAAGATATTAAGGAATGACGACCATCGAATCGGAATAAATGTGGGACACAGAGAGATGAAGGACATCTTGTACCGAAATTTCACACTATTATAAGGATACAGGAATATAACTAAGACGAGGAGATATTAAATTATAAGCTCTCAAGGTATCAAGGTCAAGTAAAAAGTTCCCGTCTTTATCTTTAGGGTCTCACAAAAGTGCAGTCAAAGGTAAAAGTTATGAAGGATACCTAAGATGAACTGTCAATAGTTATGGAATGGTGACAATTCTTTGAATTGGCGAGCTAAACCGGCTTCAAAACATTTTTTCAAAATAGTCGTAAAATTATTTTGACATTTGGGACATTGGAAAGTTATCGTGCGGTAGACTTGTGTTCGCAAGATATGGAGGAGGAGGTGGAAGAGGTAGAAGGAGCATAGATATATTGCCTAACATTGGTCCGTGAATCGAGGGAAGGCACATGGATAAAGATGGGACTTGGGTGCACACCTTCCACCAAAAAAGTTGAACTCTTTTTCACTCGGCTCACGGGAAGGCACTTTGAAAGTAGAAAGACCTTTCGAATGGGTTTTTTCGGGTTTTTTTGGGTTTTTTCTGGTTTTTTAGGGTTTTTTGGGGTTTTTTAGGGTTTTTATGGTCCTCAGACATATTACGCTTCTTGCAAGCTTTATATCCTACAAGTCGTAAACTAATTGCTACAAGACCTTTCAACCGTATATACAGGCTCGTTTCCGTACATAACGTCTACGTGACATTTCTTTTCTATGACTTTCAGTGTGTTTCGCACGTAATTATTAATATTCATGGATGATGAATTATATATGCATATGACACTACAGGCGGCTGCCAGTTGGGATGGGCTGCATGGGGGGGAGGGGGGGGGGGGGGGGTGTGGGTGGGGGGGTGTTAGAGGGGGGGGGGGGGGGGAGGGTAAAGGCACTGGTTGAGGAGGGGGGGGGGGGGGGGGGGGGGGTAGGGATGCGGCCACTACCCTGGAGGGTACGAGGAGGTGGGTCTGGAAAGGGAGGGAGGAAGAGGGAGAGTAGGGGAGAGGGAGTAGAGGAAGAGGAGAGGGGGAGAGGGCTTTTTTGGGGCAGGTTTGGTTGCTGAGGGGGGTGGGGTGCTGTTTGGGGGTAAAGATGTTGGCGGGGGAGGGGGGCACTAGGGGGGAAGGGGGAGGGAGAGAGGGGAAGGGGGGGGGGGGGGGGGGAGGGGGGAAGGGGGGGGAGGGTGGAGGGGTGGGAGAGTGGAGGGGGGGGAGGGTGGAGGGGTGGGAGAGTGGAGGGGGGAGAGGGTGGGCAGTGATAGGTGCACTGTGGGGTGCTGGGTGATGGTGGAGGATTGGGAGGGAACACAAGGGGATGGGGGGGGGGAGAAGGCACTAGGGAAAGGTGGGGAGGCCCCAGGGTGTGGAGGGAGGGACACTTGGAGGGGATTGGAGTATATTACAGAAATTATTTTATTGTTGTCATTAAATTATAATATGAAATATGGAATTATTATTATTATTATTATAAATTTTCAGTTATTTTATATCGTATCGCGGTTTTTTTTTCCAAAGTTCAATGCAATGTACAAAAGAGTAATTTGATAGCTTTATATATGCAAATAATATTTCCCAATAATATATTTTATATAATCATTGTCTCAGTTTTTTCAAATAATCATTTTCTATTCCCCCTCATTTTTTTTGTTTCTCCACATTTTTCCCAAAACCTTACCGGCTCTCCCTCTCCCCTCCCTCCAATCCGTCTTTTGTGCCCTCGGTCCTCTCTCTTTAACTCTCCTCCCTCTCCCTCTAGCTCTCGAATTTCCTCTCTCTCCCTCTCAAAGAGGGGTAGAGGGAGAGGGTTTCCGAAGGCCTCTCCCTCCTTTCGCTAGTCTCTTTGGTTTGGGAGTACCGGAATTAGTGGTGAAAGTTGGAGTCGCTCTCGTCCTTTTTGGGCCCAAACAACTACCGGAAGTTGGGAAAAGTTTGGGAAAACCTTCAAAAGTTTTCAACAGATTAAAAATATGTATTCCCTATTTTTTTGGGAAAAAAAAGAGGCGAATGGCATCTTATACCAAATTTCTCATGGTTATAAGTATACTTGAATACAGTCTAGGACGAGGGTATACTAAGTTAAAAGGTCTTAATATATCAAGGTCAAAAGTCCACTCTTCGTCCGTAATGCCTGACGGGAGTGCGTTCAAAGGTCCAAAAAGGCCTTATTAATGGCTAGGAAATGGCAAGAAATATTCGAATGGGGGCTTAATTATCTCTAAAGCATTTCTCAAAATAATTGTAAAATATTCTGACATTTTGGGACATTGTAAGTCACCTATATAATTTTGAGCACTATACAAAATAAAACCACATTCGATGTTTCCCTACCATGGAAAACTATACTAAAATGCCCTAGAAGACACTCACGTTCTAGAATTTACAACATAAAACCACATTCGGTGTCTTCCTAGCAATAAATGCTAAACCAAACTTCTTAAAAAGAAACGCGAGTTGTAGAGAACAAAAAAATCAAAATGTGCCTCAATTCCAAAAATTTAACACCATGTAATTCGCTTTTGACAACTAATTATTCTATTTTCATTTGCTTAAATAACTTTTTTAGAATACATTCCTTTTGAATAGTAACAAACTCCAGTGATAAAACATTTGAGCAAAACTCCACATACATATTAATCCCATAATTGTGAAAGTCACCAAAAATTGTGTGGATCACAACCTTGTAGGCCCCAAGTATAGGAGGTGACACCTGGCAAATGGAAACAACAGTACCACATGTCAATATGTCTCCAAAAACCTCATAAGTTCCAAAGCAGAATAGAGCAGAAAATAACTAACTCGGACCAAAAACAATACTGAACTAGAGCAGAGCACAACATGGAGCCTCCTAATCGACGACATGACAAACCATAACTGTGACACGTGCGATGCCACAAGCGACAAAAAACCGCGACACCTTTCACCAAACCGTACTGTTTATGTGTTTTTGTGTGGCTTACCTGTAAGTTTTAGGCGCTCACCGTAGCCCCTAACCGAGGGTCAGGATAGATAAACCTAGAATATACACTGGGAAGGGGTGCCATTATATGCCTCACAAGGGTTTAGAGATGGGAGAAGCAATAGATGTAGACAATAGAGCAGGTAGGTTTAAAAAGCTTTGAATAAGATTATAAAAGTAGGTAGTACAATTGTCTCAAGGACATTCACTAACTAAATAAAGTTGGATTCTCCTCCTATGACTATGTGTCTAATCTTTGTGATCTCTATGACATGTGATCTCTGTACAATGATGTTTTCTATCAATAAAGTGCTAAACACCATTGCCTACCAAATTGTTGTAAGCTTGTCCTGGGAGAGATGAACTCTTCCTGAGGAATGATTACTATTTGTACATGTGCACTCCAATTTGAATGTGAAATGTGTGCACGATGTGGTCGAATCACTAGACGCCAAAATATGCAGTGTGAGCCGTCGTTGGCCGCGTCCCAACTTGTCAGATTCACTGTAAAGTGTGTGCCATGGAATCGTCTCAAGATACCGTACAATTTGATCCTGCCGTCCATATAATATCGGCGCTCCGATTTCTGTACATAATATCGGTCCAGATCGTCCAAAATCAACACTCCCACTCGATCTCGTGTTGATATTCGCCGCGCTCCTCGATTTCGTCGAATCGGTAAATGCTTGGCGCTTCGATGGTGCTGTACCTGCGAAATGTTTACCGTACATTCTGTACCCCGCTGAATCAATGATATCTACACTTTCGTTAGTACTTGGTAGATTTTGCTTCGCGTAGGAATTTGGCCCGTTAGGACCACCTGTGGTCCTTAGAATCTCGACCATTTGTACGTGGAACGTTGCGATTCGTTGTTGTACAAAAGAAATGCGCCGCTGGCGACTTCGTCCTTTGTAACGGACTCCTCAATCGGATTACTTGACGTGTAATCCCTATCGTTCGTGCGATCCTCCAAATTGTAGATTCGCACAATATTTGGTGAACCCTCGCCGTCGATATCACTGATGCGAAGTGAACCAATTCCGTCGTCGTGAAACGTCGCGTGATGAAATTGTCGTCGCTTGGGCAATTCCGATCGTTCGAATTTGAACTTGTGGCCGCGATTACCTCGCTCGAAATGTGCGACGGTACTTTTGGTTCGCGTCATTGTCGCATGTTCTCAGAAGTACCTGTACCGCCTTTGTCGCTTCCATATATTGGGAGGCACTCTAGCAGCTTAGTTTTTTTAGGTTTTAGGTTTGTTTTCTTGAAACCTTCTCCTTTTAATTCTTATTAGTCTTTTTCCTCTTTTTCTAAGTCTTTTTCCTCTTTGCCATAGTGTAGGATGTCACAACTTAGACTCCCTCTATCGCCTAGACTACCATGACTTAGAGTGTTTTTTTGACTTAGGTTTTCCTTTACCGCTAAGTTGTTTGCATAATTTTCTTCCCTTTTTAATCCTTGAATCATGAGTTTGCTAAGAGATTTAGGGTTTTGGAACTTGTTCCCCTTTCTCCCAACCACGCCTTCTGTTGCGAGTCTATGTGGTGGCCTTCCTCTAGTGAAGGCCTGTTGCTTCTCCCTACTTGTCTCGCGGATTCTTGAGGTCTAATTGTCCTTCTAAATTTTGGTAAGTCTCATATCTCCTTCCTTTAAAGCTTTCCACCTAATGCATAATTGTTTGGGTTAGCAATGCCTCTTTATAGATCTTTGGAGCTTCTTTGGCCTTAATTTTTAACATCTTGTTTCCTTGTGCAGATTTGGCCTCAATTTTTGATGGGTTAGACACGACTTGGGAGTTTGACTCTATAAGCACTCCCACTATTGTCGGATTCTTGACTCCCTTCGAGTGAGTTCCGATGAAATTGTCCCCTGTCTTATCTGCCTTATCTGCAAAAATGCCTAAGAGAGTTTGAAGGGTTAATGAATTCTCCGAAGTTTTGCTAAAGTTCCCTTATCTATGGTTCCTTCATTTTTTGCAAGTATTTTCTCCCCATCGGTTCTTGTGATGACAATTTCTAATTCCTATTTTTCTCCTTTTTTGTTTACAGACTTCACATCTTTCATGTTGAATAAGAGACATGCGATGATTTCCTTGCTGGAGGTCTCGGCGGAGGATGTGAATGTTTCGGCATTTTGTTTGCTTTTCGGCTCATCTTCGCTCGAGTTCTTCGATGGTGAGTTTCCATCTGTTCCCTCTTTTGCCTTGCTCAACTGTCTATATGTGTTAGTCTTTGAGCCGTCAACATTTGAATTTAATTAATTTTTTTTTTTCCTGTGGCTTTCTTATATGTATTTCTTTGTGTGTTAGCCTCTAGTTTGAATGCTTTTATGTTAGTTCCACCTTTAGTTAACTCTAACATTCCTCTCCATGGTATGCTAGTCTCTATCTTTGGAAATTCTAACACCTCTTTCTATGGTTTCGCAAGACCTTTGTCATCTTCGACGGTAAGGTATTGTCCACCTGTGCGGTTTGTGATGGCGAGTGATGAGGTGGACTAAGAACTCTCGGTTGGTGAGGGTGGTGTTTGATCCGTGGAGCGTTTTGTCTTCATTTTCGTCCTTGGTGAGGATGCGACTTCCTTGCTCCTGTTGCTCTCCTTTCTGCTCTCCTTGTTGTTTTTGATGATGAGCTTGAGCTTGTTAACATCTGGACCAATGGTTTCTTTCACACCTGTCATGCTTGTTGACAACAGCACCCGAATCCCTGAGTACCCTATTTTCCCCTGCACCCTGAATCCCTGAGTACCCTATTTGCCCGTCCATGTGCTCCTATGCCTTACCTTCTTGACTGGATCTATATTCTGACCTACTTATCGGTTTGCGATTTGCAGATTGACTAATCTATCGTAATCGATGTTGCTCTTGAACATAGTCGTATGACTGGTTGTTGCATCTTTGTGGAAAAATCTCTTTTGTATGGTTCCCACGCTTTCGCAAAATTCACTATCAACTAATTGGTTAGTTTTTACGCATTTGACTAAAAGGATTTCATTACAATTCTCCTTTTGAGATCTTACTCTATACCTGCAACTGCTAATTTTGCCTCTAACGTTGATTTGTCCAGTGTCTGTTTTAGATTATTTTGTTCCCTCATTGAATTTTTTTTACTCGGCCATCCCCATGTGAGTGTCTCCCACTGTCTTCTCTTTCCGTGTTCCTCCCACTTCTTCGATTTCCGGGAATGTTTTTAGCCTATTTCTTGTGATTGTCACTCAACTGTGATTGATTGACCATGCCTTCTGCGTTTGTTCCACTTGCAGGTGAAATGAGACTCCTCCTTGTGTTTGGTGCGAGCCTCTTTCCAATGATCGTCACTCAATTGTGAATGATTGACCTGGCGTTCTCCTTTTGTTCCACTTCAAGGTGAAATGTTGAAGCCATCAAAGATTGTGTCAACTTCAAACACGTTTGTGGTGCTGGATTTGATTTCCAACAACACCTCCACCACCACGCCGTTCCTCTTTCACTGTTTGGAATTGTGCTCCTCCATTCAGGTGAGAACATCTGAAATTTTGTCGGTAGTGAAAGGATGATCCAGCAGATTTGCGTGGCCACTAAGAATTTTAGGCATGCTTTTTCTACGTTGTCCAATAGAGTGGAAAGTTGAGTGATGTATACTTTGATTTGAGTTCTATTTTGATAGGATGTTTGGTGAATAGTTTTGGTTAGCTCAGTCTTCCTAGCAAAAAGACACGTTGTGTTTGACTACATCCTCTTCCTGGTTTGTGTGTGAACTATTTTTGCTTCCCTTGACTTTATGAATAATTGATGAGTTTGCTGCCTCCCTCGATATCTCTTTCTTTCCTTTTGACCTTGTCACAAGATTGACATGGTCCCTGATAATCCTTTTTATGTGACAAAATGTTTGGTCTTTTGTCTACAGGTTTGGTTTTTGGTGAAACCGCCCTGATCGTTCTCTGCTTGCTGCCTTTGTAGCTTTTGCAGGAATCAAATGTGACGTTGACTTAGACTCACTTCTTAGATTCGCCAGCAATCAACTCCTCTACTATAGAGACTCTAAAGACACACCCTTGTCTCTAAAGACACACCCTTTATAGCTTTTGCAGGAATCAGATGTGACGTTGACTTAGACTCACTTCTTAGATTCGCCAGCAATCGACTCCTTTACTATAGAGACTCTGAAGACACACGCGGCACCACTATTACAGTGGGCCAGTATCCTATTAGTTTTAGGCGCTCACCCTAGCCCTTCGCGATGGTTAAAAAAGATAAACCTAGAATATACACTAGGAAAGGGTGCCGTTATGTGCCTCTGAAGGGTTTACAGATGGGGGAAGTTATAGATGTAGACGATACATCAAACAGGTTTATACAGCTTTGAATAGGTTATTAAAAGTAGGAAGTACAATTGTCTCAAAGACATTCACTAACTAAATAAAGTTGGATTATCCTCCTATAACAATGTGTCTAATCTTCGTGATCTCTATGATCTGTGATCTCTTTAAGAACAAGCTTACAACATCTTGGTAGGAAATGGTGTTAAGCACTTTAATGATAGAAAGTATGATTGTACAGACATCACATATTATAGAGATCATAGAGATTAGACACATAGTTATAAGGGGAGAATTCAACTTTATTTAGTTAGTGAATTTCTTTGAGAACATTATACTTCATACTTTTATAATCATATTCTAAGCTGTTTAAACCTACCTATTCTATCGTTTATAACTTTTGCTTCTCCATCTCTAAACCCTTGTGAGGTACATAATGTCACCCCTTCCCAATGTCTGTTCTAGGTTTATCTACCCTAACCTACAGCCGGAGGCTAGGGTGAGCGTCTAAAACTACCATTACTGTGGCAATAGATTTTGTTGCTCTTAAATAAGTTGCCTTTCCGCATGTCCACAATTGGCCGAGAAGTTGGTGGCACCGGAAACTTCAGCCCAAATTTGACTTTTGTGGCAGCGATAACTTTGGTGACGTGAGCATTTGCGTACTACAACTTCCACGTGGCACCGATTTGGGCGTCGTGGTAGTCGTGGATGTTGAGGGATTTGAAAATATTGATGGCGCCAAAAGTGACATTGTGGGTTTTGACGGATTCGAGAATTTTGGCGAACGCCTTGTTGGAGGGGACGACAACATTGACAGAGGCCCTGTTTTCGATAAGGTCGAAGAAAGCAAGAAGAACCACTAAGAGACAGAGAGGAGAAAAGAGAGGGGAGAGAGAGTAGTGGGAAGAAATTAGAGGCTAAGATGTGGTGGAGGGGAAAGGAGCGAGGAGAAATGGAATGACATATAACTATTTAGAGGGAAGTAGAAAGATGTCAGAACGTCGGTGAGAGGGGGAGGGAGAGAGGGAGAGAGAGAGAGAGAGAGAGAGAGAGAGAGAGAGAGAGAGAGAGAGAGAGAGAGAGAGAGAGAGAATTAGGATTGCAACATCGTGTAAAAAGGGGGTTAAAGAGGAGAGTGTGGGTGAGATATTGCCATGTTGAGAGAGAGAGGGAGAGAGAGAGTGAGTGAGAGAGAGAGGGAGAAAGGGAGAGACAGAGAGAGATAGGGAGAGAGAGAGAGAGGTGTTCTCACTGGAGTCGTAGAAGTACTTCTGGAAGTTGCCGTAGTTCTTGCTTGTGTTGATTTTGAGTTGCATCGCCCAGATCAGCTCAGAGGTGGCCGGGCCTTCTTAGTGTGCACGGGTCCCGGAAGGAGGGAGAGGGGGAGAGAGAGAGGGCCCGGAGGAAATTAGGAGAGAGGATTGGGCATGAAGGAAAAATCGAAAGAATGTGGAAAGATTAATGGGTTTCTGGAAGGAAATTGGGGAATGAAGAATCTTATAGGAGCTCTAGAAAGGTTTGATTACGAACGAAGTATAAGTGGATCAAATTTGGTAAAGAGAAATGTGAGTGAGGGAGAGTGTGAACGTGAGAGAGGGATGGAGATGAGAATGGAAAGTCTTTGCGGTGATGGAAAATAACAACTTCTTTCGCCTTTTATTATCTCCGGTTTACAATTGTCGTCTTGTTTGTCAGGGTGCCGTACCTCAAGAATTTTCCCGCCAAGCACCAAAATTCAACTCTTTATAAACCAGTCAGAATGTTTCATAGATTGTCGAAATCTTTGTTTTTCTTTTCTCGTGTACCAAGTGAATTCTGTTTTGTTCCAAAAACCGACGTTCTTACCTAATCGTGCATTTTTAGGGGTGAAGGTCGCTGGTTACGGTGTCCACGTCACCCCCCCTCCCATTTAGCTTTATTTCGCTTTATGACGCCGCGCGCCGTGCAGCGCGTCGTGTGTATAAATCTGTTCAGGGTTTTTTTTCTCATTCGCGTTTTTTTTATATAAGAAAAAAACACAACCAATAACCCTAAAAATCCGCGGTACCTGGGCGGTATTTTGCAAAGTGTGAAGGTCAGGGCGCATTTCGCCTGGTGTAGGAAAACTCGGGTGAGAAAACTAACGAACCTTACCTGTACACAGTAAATCGCTATTAGTGTTCATGTTTCTCTCGTCTCTTAAAATCATTTTTTATCTCAGTACACACATGTCCGATTGTAGATCCGACGGTTGCGATTGAAAGGTAAGATTCTTAGCTTCTCATTGGCGATCTTATATTGAAAATCAGACAAGTGTGTACGGAGAAAAGATGTTTTGGGTGCGAAAAAGTTATTAACACTAATATTGTTACCCGGTGTACCTCTAGCACGCAGACTTTCAAATCGGGTAATATAAAAACTTTAAAAGGTACATTTGACGCTCTGGCTGACTTAAGGACTTAAGGTACATATGCGCGAAACTGTACGTCTTCCCCTCGAATTCTCGACTGGAGAAGATATCGTCGTTGGTCAGTGTGACATCTGGAACTGTAACGCTTTTATTACATGCAACGTAGCGAACAATGTATAAGATGCCAAAGTCCAAAATGTTACGATCACAACACAGGCGAATCGGAGGGTGGGTGAAGTAAAAAAGGGAAGGGAATGGAAGGAGAAGGAGGAAAGGAGGAAAGGGGGGAAGGAGGAAATGACGGAAATGGGAAAATGTTGTTTTGTTGTTTTTCTGTCTTCGCGTTTTTAATATCGGGCTTGCTATTGCCAATATAGTTTCAATTAGTTTTTGACTTCATATTCTTTTACATCAACAAATTGTCTCAATTCTGATGATGAAGATATTGTTATTAGATTTTTTGTGCTACAATATTTGACGTTACAAATACTATCAAATAATGGGACACCGTGAGTCGCTCACAGCTTTTAGAATTGCTTAGTATGACGATTGTTTAGTGTTAATAATTCTATTTCTAGTCCAAATGAAGTAGACGATAATGAATTGCATAAAATAATTAGCCTTCAAAAAAGTTACTAGTGGTAATAACAACGCTCTCTTGTGTTTAGGGTCCAAAAAAAGAACCGAGACGGAATTAGTGTTACTAACAGCAATTCACAATGTTCTTCACAATCCTGATTACAACAATCTCAAATATAGCATACATGTTATTTATTACAAAATCAGGTTTTGCGGGCTTTTGGACTCAACATTTTTCGTCATTTTCTCCTATAATCCCATTTGTGTTCAAGTACTTCCAGAAGAGCTATTAGACCTAAAAGTAAATCACAAAAACTTCAAAAATTAAGGCCCACAAATAACATTCACCATTTCATAATTAGACAGTTAATATGCGTATGGACAGAAGTTCACTGCTCATTTACTAGTATGAGATAGTTTCATTTCTAATGCGAGTTTTTTCAGACCTAACATGACAAGTCAGTTGAGTACAAAAAATAGGCCACGCGGCGAAAAGTAACTTTAGTCACTTAAGTGTAGCTAATTATGATAAATTGTTAGCACTGAGAATTGACTTGCTCTAATAACAAGGGGCCATGTAGTTTGGTCCTGTTAATTAATCAACCCATATATTATCCATCTATATCATTCTGTGTTTCCTAGTTTTGTTATCTTTTATTACTTTTAGCTTTTAAACAGACAGACACCACAATTTTTTTTGTGTAACCTTAATATGACTTTAGTACCATAGTGTTAATGATTCTATTTCCATACTAAAACATATCATTTACTCTCATAACGATCAGCAGAACAGCTAATTCCATAGATTATTTAGTATTTCCATGTGTTGAATGAAAACTACTATCAATCTTAGAACACTTAACTTTGTAACCACGCCTTTTAGTACATCTGTCCCATTCATTAAACATTTTTTTTTTGTTCTACTTCTCACCGCACATTTTACATTTTCTCAAAATAAGAACCTCATATTGATAATTCCCACAAATGAAAAACAACCATTTCTAACTTTTGAAAGTCTTTTCTAAGTCTTCAAATTACTGACCCGTACAATTCGTTCACAACTTCACACCCTTTTATTCAACTTCCTACCTTTTTTAACTAAATCTCTCTTAAAATCGTTTTTAACTACACTGTCTAAATACACTTTTTCTAACGCTCATTGCAATCTTAAGTTTAAACGGAGTTTAAACGGAGGCAGTCTGAGGCTTCACATCCTTCTTTGTCAAATATCTCACAGCCACTGCAAGGGCCAAAATTGCAACTGGTACAAGGAACTGTAAAACTTTAGTAAAGATACTAGAGGACGAACTGTCTCCGTCTTTTCCGCTTGTATCGTCTTTCGAGGTTGTTGCAGGCTTTACTGGGGCACTATTTACATCAAATTCTCCGACATAATAATCGTCCAATTGCTTTCTCGCGGAGGTACTATGTCCGACATCTTCGAAATCCTCTGTCGCATCTTTGCCTGAAAAAGGGGAAGTAGAAGAAAATTCAAAACAAGTCTTTGAAATAGAACAGAAATGAAATAGAAACAATGTTTTTAGAATGTCTAAACCTAAATCTAAAATTAAAGCTGAAACTAGACTGGACTTAGAATCTTTCGTCCTTTGCCTGGTAAAATAAAAGCAGAAAGAAAAAATCACAAGAAATATTTGGGCGAAAGATTTTTCTTTATAACAAAACCAAACCCTAAGCTTAAACCTAAACCTAAAATTGAAACTGACAGTAGACTTAAAATCTTCCATTGCATCTTTGCCTGAAAAAATGAAAAGAAAAATAAATTTCAGAATAAAAACAATTCTTTTTCAGGATAAAAACAAATAAGGGAAAGAAAAATGCAAAACAATGACATAAAACTACACCGATTCTAAAAGCCATGTGAAGAGTAAAACCTAACCCTAAACCTAAATCTAAACTTAAATCTTCCATTGCAACTTCTGCCTGAAAAAAAAAGAACGGAACCAAAACAGTAGAACGGAACATAAAAAGAAAGAAAAGAATCAATTTCTGAAACCCGCAATTCACGTGGATCCATAAATTTTAGCAGTGAGGACTTAAAAAAAAAGTAAGGAATAAAAGTAAAGAGCTAAAATCCCATTTTTACAGAGTTCGATACCAATTTCCAGGACAGTTGATTCCAACACTCGAATTCAAAACTAATATTTTAAGAGAACCATAATCTAAACCAAAACCTGAACTTAAAACCCTAAACCTTAACCACATCCACCGCAAGATTCCAGATATCCTGTGAGGAGTAAAATGTAAATTGTAAACCTAAACCTCAAAAAAGATTCAAAACCCTGTGAAGAGCAACAAACTATTAACTCAAACAATCACCTTCACCTCAACTTCAAGACCCTAAAGGATCAATACAAAATAAAAAAGAAAAGAGAACCTATTGTTACGAATTAAAATGAAGAATGTTTCGCTTGAACTAAAAAGAAAAAAGAGTGTTTTGTTTTGAATAAAAAACAAAAGAGAATGTTTTTTTTTTAGTAAAATACAAAAGAGAATGTTTCGTTTTTTGTAAAAAAGGCATGTCTCATTTTCAATAGGTAAGAAAGCGGAGTGATTTGTCCCCAATAAAAAAGAAGAGATTTTTGTTTAAAGAAAAAAGGGTCTTTTGTTTTCGATGAAAAAGACGAAGTGATTTGTTGTGAATAAAAAGAAGAAAAGTTTTGTTCTAAGAAAAAAAAAAGATAGTGTTTCGTTTTGAATCAAAAAGAACGAAGGTGTTTAGTTTTAAATGAAAAAGGAAAGAGTGTTTGTTTTAAATAAATAAAAAACAGTGTTTTGTTTTAAATCAAAAGTAAAGAAAATGTTTTGTTGGGAGTAAAAAAGCAAAGAGAGTGTTTTGTTTTAATACCAAAATAAAGCGAGTGCTTTGTATTTATTAAAAAAGGAAAGTGTGTTTCGTTTTGAACAAAAAAAAGACAAAATGTTATGTATTTCATATAAACTGGAAAATTGTGGTGAAAAGCAATTTAAAAAATCGCAAAACAAAAAGTAAAATTTTCCAAAAAGCAATGCCGGTAGGACAGAAAAAACAGCTAGTATTTGTTAATTTCACAGCAATCAAAAAGAAGAATATTACTATAAGGTTTCATAGAATGACCTTAATCGTTTTAAACATCATGCATTTATAAAACTAACCAAGGAAAAAGAATACTTGAAAAAAAAAAAACTAACCAGAAGAAGAAATCATGACTTCATCTCCCCCCGGATGTTCGTCCAAAAAATCAGTCACATTATAGACCTAAACTTTCCATCCCTCCCTCTCCCCCTCCCCCCCCCCAAAAAAAAACAAACAAACAAAGATTTTATTAAAATTTGTTCTCGAACTGAGTAACAATATGGTGAAAGAAAAGTGAGAGGAAAGAGACAGAAGACAAGAGAAAAAAAGTGAACCGAAAATAGCAAAAGTGAAGACAGAAAACTATATTTAAAATAAACAATGTAAAATAGGACCAATTACTGACAAAAAAAATGACACATTTGTGTCAAAAACTGACCTAAAACCTGCAAATAACTGCCACATCTGACAAGAGAATTACCATAAACAAGATTGACAATAAATAGACCAAAATATGCCACAGAACTGACCAGAAACTGATATAAACAAAGAAACAAAAACTTACCACACAAGTGACATGAAATTGACCGAAAAACCGAGAAAAAATGTTGCAAAATATTTTTTAAAGAAGTGACAAAATATGATTATAGAGTGACATGTAACCAACCAGGAAACTGACAAAAAAATGAAAAAAATTGACCAAAGACGACAGAGAAGCAACATAAAACCGTCCAAAAGAACAACAAAAAAGTGACAGAAACATGAACCAGAAACCAAAGCGAAATCTGATAACAAAAAATATTTAATAATAATGACAAATAAATAAATAAGAAATAAATAATAAATGAATAAATACATAAACTGAAAAAGAAAAAAACAAAAAAATACTGCTACCGAGAACCTAGAGAGAATTTGATCCAAAAACAATCTACTCGAGATCCTAAAATCCAGTGCAAAAATGGTGGTAAGAAGTCACAAAACGACAAAAAATGTGCTAATACGTATATTGATTAATCGATTGATTAATTTACTTGTTTTTCCTTTACCTTTCCATGGATGACCATCCAACAGTCCTTTGCAGTGGCGTGTTTTAAAACTTCCTCCATTGTAATAAGTGTAGGAGGGGGAGGAGGAGGAGGAGTAGGGGAGGGAGGAGGAGGAGAGGCATCTACATCTCCCATTTTAAACTAAAAACGTTAGAAAGAGGATCGAACTTTTGGACCAAAGAAGTAAGAAAAAAATGTTAAAAGAAAGATTTTCGTGTAAAATTCGGTCAGAAATGGAGAAAAACAGAGAAGAAAAGGTAACAATGGACGATTAGGGTTACAAAAGAGGAAGAGGTAAGAAGTGAGACTGTCAAGGAAGAGTGTTGAAGAAGGTCCACTGGAAAGGTCGGTTTTGAACTCTTCATTAAAACGGGTTATATGTTACATTGCCGCTTAGAATGTGAACTTTTAACGAATCCACATAGAACCTATGCATAGAATCTATGTTTGTTAAGTTGGACCGGTAAATAATGTGGATACACGTGTACGCATCTTTGTAGCCAGCGTCATTTCCAGTTTTCCATGCTGTTTCGTTGACGTCAGCCGGTGCAGTGACCGTCAAAGTAAAAAATCGAAAAGCCGGTCGCAAAACTGCCGTGAAACGTCCATAGTCATTTTTTTAACAGTCACGATCCGATCGATGACCTGGACGACTGCAATCTGCCTATCGTAAATTTGACGGCCGTCAAAGTGTGACTGACCTGTCAATTTCGTCAATTTCTCCAGTAACGGTATCCCGCATCTGCCGCTGAATGAACCATTAAGCTATTGCCACGTATGGTACTGACTGAGCCCTTCCTGCTGCCGACATTCGTACAGGCTACTTTACGCGTAGAAGCTTCTCCAATAATTTAAAGACATCATACTGCTGTGATGTAAAGGCGTCAAACTGATGTAGGTAGAATTCGTGGCTAATGGTGGACGTCTGTTCTAAAAGTGCGGACATTATGTACGAATATCGCACGAATAAAACCATAGTTGTTCACGGCGTTTAGTGCGAGCGATCTAATCGCGAAGAATTATACGTAACAAACGCATTGAACCTTTTTGAAAAAATCGTAAAAATCGTTAATGAATTTTCTTCCGTACTATTCCGTACATGTAAACAAAACAAATTACATATCCCGCAGTTTGTAAATTTTCCGTACAGTTTCCGTCTCTCTTCGTCATCGTCCGTACAATTTTGTTAAAATTTCGTACGTTTACCGTTAAATTTCTGTTCAGTTTACCGGACAGAAAGTACTACGAAGTGCAACGTATCTTTTAGTCAAATTCCGTACTTTTTGGGACAAAACCGTACAGTTACTGTACATACCGTACAGTTTATGTAAAATATCCGTTCAGTTTACCAGACAGAAAGTACATCTCGTTTTTTTCCGATTTATTCGAAAGTCACGAATTATACGTTCTAATCGGAAAAAAGGAAAAAATCGCACGATTTGAACAACTATGAATAAAACATACCAAAAATTCAAACTCCCTAGAAAATATAAATTTCGTGCTATTAATTTAGTGTGACAGCATGAAATCTGAAATATTCAACGTGTTTCGCTGTTTACATGATAGCTTTTAGGAAAGAGTGAAGGATAAACGCTTAACTTTCAGGGTCCCGACAGCGTAACACATTGAAATTTGTTCCGATGGGAAATTCCCCCTAAAGAAATCTTCGTTCCATGCGCACATTCTCCACAAAGTTTTCGCACGTTTTGATCAAACGTAATGGAACTCTACAGTCCACACGCTGCTTAACTGTGTTCTTACATGTGGCTTACCGTAACAGGAGACTTTCGGTTCGATTTTGCGCCCCCGGCCTCACACGTGTAAGCCAAAACATGCTCCTTCAACTTCCTGACTTCAAACTTCACTAACAAATCCAGAAACCCTAAAGTCAACGAACCGTTTTGACTTTTTTTTTAAACGTTTACTGATATAACTCAACAACGTTGATCTTTGTATGTGTAAGGTGTTTACAATAAAATTTAAAACGATAAATTTTGTATCTTATTTCAAGATCGGAATTTAAATCTCGAACCCTACACCATATATTTAATCTTAATACTATGGCTGAAGATCCGGCTTTTAGAGCAGCTGAATCAGGCAATGTGAAGTATTTCCAGTCATTCTCTGATGCTGACGTGGCATCTGTACGGAATAAAAGAAATGAGGATGGTAGAAGTGTGCTCCACGTGGCAGCTGCAACAGGCCATATGGAAGTGAGTTGTTCATTTGAAAGAGGGTTCAGGAGACTTCTAAGGATGTGTATGATTTTCTAAACTTTTATGAATTATTTTTTTTCAATTTTGAAGGGTTCGGTTTTTGTATGGGTTTTTCAAACGTTTAAATTTTGCGAATGAGAATCATTAACATGTAAGACGTCATGGGGTTTTTTTGTCTCTTGTGTGGATACACTTATTTTATTTTTATTTATTCCGTTTAAATTTGATGCTTTTATCATACTTTGTGTAGGAATTGTGGCACGTTTGATATTGGGTTTTCACATCCACCTTGTTTTTTTTGTTTTTTTTTTTTTTTACCTTTTACCTTGACAACATGGTGACGAGGGTTCCGAGTCAAAATGTTTCTAAATGCTGGCTTTCAACTTCCATATTTGAACATTAGACCTTCGGTTCCAATCATTGTAAACCAATTGTTCAACATTTGGCATTCGGCATTTGACATTGTATATTTGATATTTGACATTGTATATTTGATGTTTGACATTGTATATTTGATATTTGGTATTTGATATTTGATACTTGATATTTGATATTGAACTTTGAACGTTCATCGTTTAAACATTTTCAACCAACAATTCTTTTTTTTTTGTGTGTGTTTTTGTTGTTTTCAAAGAAGAGAAAAACGATTGTCCCATTATTTGCTTCTTTTTGTCCTTTTTTACATGGAACCATTCTGGCTTTGTTCTTTTTCTACATGCATCCATTTTGCTTTGTTTTTTGTCCTTCTGCCTTTTTTTGTCGTTTTTTTCATGGAACCAGGAACCGAATGAATGGCTTTGAGGGCACCCCAGGTGGCAAAGGAGCTCCTGCGACGTAACGGCCATGGATCCGATATTGACGGTTCTGATGACGAAGGATGGACACCTCTTCTTGTGAGCTCTTCTTTGTCTACACCTCTATTAGTGTGGATGATGTAACGTTGTGGATTTGGGCCAAGTATGTTACGAGTTAGTTTTTGTGCAATGGAATATATTGTCGTTTGACTTATAATTGATTGACGAGTCAAGTTTTTTGTCACTTTGATGGTACATCGTGAATCGCTGTTTAGTTTTAATAACACTAATTTGGTCGCGGATGTTTTTTTTTTTTTACCTCTGAACAGAAAACACCAATAGTACTAATTTTATTTTTTATAACGCTAATTCTTTTTGCAGTTTGAAATGTCCATGTCATTCAGAACGGAAATAATTTTTTTAGCATTCAAACAGTCCTCATACTAATTGTATCTTAAGGCTAATAGCGATTCAAGGTGTAGTGTCCTTCACTACAATTACTTTTAAGGCGTTACATTGTCCTCTGTTTTTTCTTTTCTTTCTTCCTCTCACTCACTTTCCGTCCCTCTCCTCACTACCTCCATAACCTCTGTCGTCTCACTCCCTTTCCATTCCTCTCTTCCCTACCTCTCTAACTTCCATCGTGAAGACATCTCCATCTCTCCCACTCTCCCCCCATCTCTCCGCTCTCTCACTCTCCCATGCAATTCACGTATTGTGGTGCAGTCTGCTTCAAGCAGTGGCCACGTGGCAGTAGTGGAGCTACTTTTGGAATTTGGGGCAAATCCAAATTTACCGAACGAAGGGGGGAGAACTGCCCTCCACTATGCGGCCAGTAAAGGACGAATGCAAATTGCTCGAATTCTATTGGCTCGGGGAGCGAAACCGAATTCAAAAGACAAAGTAAGTGGAATACGTTTATCCTAATCCTAGCTCTAACCTTAATCCAAATCCTGGCCGTAACCCTAACCTTAACCCTAGCCCTGAATGTGACGCAAATTTCCCTCTTTCTCTCTCCCCCCCCCCCTCTCACTCTCTCTCTCCCTCTTTCTCCCCCCCTTGTTCTCCCTTCTCCCTCCTCCGCTCGGGTTGGGTGCACTCTCTCCACGGGCTGCCAGCTGGGAAACCTCTGTTCTCTTCTGGTTGGTTCGGCGCCTGACTAGCTGTCGTACAGAACAGGACAAACGCTGCTTATACGATGGCTGTACTGTGATGGAGGTACTATATACATTGTCCTGAACTCTAAATTCTATTCATTAAAACCTTAAACCCAAAATCCTAAACCTAGAAAATTCTAGGAACCTCTAATCAGGTGGTATTGAACTTTTGCCGTTGAACCCTAAATTAAGAAACCTCTAAAACCCTAGTAAACATTTAAAACCGAAAGAAACCCTGAAAGCTTCTGAAACTTTTAAAGCAAAGTATAAAAATCACAAAATAACCCCTGAAAAATGATGTATGGATTTTGCCACAATGGTGTACTTGAGTTGAATTTTTTGGAAGTGTTTCCTTACAAGGAGGAATGTGTGGAATTACCATGTTATGCCTTGACTATAGAGACACTGATCTATGGATGTTTTCTGTTTTGGTGTATTTCATAAGGATGTTATCTCTATTATATCGCTTTTGAGAATTTTATTTGGATTTGCGAGTAATGAGGTTTACTTGTAAGTTACAAAAAAAAAAAATGGTAATTGTTTATTTGAATATTTCCATCCGGCTAATATAGTCTGTTATCCAAATTCACACATTAAATAAATCTGCGCCCCGTAAGTTTGGATACACACATTTAGACACTACAGATATATATGTTTTTATACGTACTTACATACATTGTAACACTATATACATATGTATATTCAGCACTATTGTCTAAATGTGTGTATCCAAATTGCACACATTTGTTTAAATAATATAAACACAATATCTCCTCTCTAGTATTCTGCATCGTTGTCGTCTAATGTAGGCTGTATTTTTTAACAAAAGAATACCTAAATTTGCATGTTAGACAGATTCCCAAGTTGGGGCATCTAAACAGACAATTTATCCCACCACAACATGTAATAGTGTGAAGTATCTTCGACGACAATATTGTGGGTTAGTGTTGGTGAATTCAATTCTAAACTTTTTAACCAATACAGCTCACAATAATATCGGTGGGAGGGTTATTGTTCATTTTGCAATATTTTGACTTATAGTTGTGATGTTTTCATACCATGAACCTATTTACTGTTATCATATATGACAAGATATACGAATTTCTGTTTACAAACTTCTATGTGATAAGCGGACTCTGTTATTATTGGTATATGTCTTTTACTTTTCTTAATCTTATTGGTGTTTTATTTTGTTGAAGTCTTATAGAATTTGATTTTTTTTGCAGGTGGCGGTGATGCTCATTCGACATGGCGCTGATGTCAGCATTTGTGACAGCGAAGAAAATTCGGCTCTAACTTTGGCTCCAACAAAAGAATTTAAAAATATTATTTTAGGAGCTTCTCAAGCCATGGAAATTGATTCTACGGGTGGGACGTGACATTTTTTTTCTTTTCAAGTGGCGAATTGATGTATATGTTCGATTAGTTGTTCGATTGAATGTTGTTTTAACAATGCTTGTAAAGCTAGTTGTAAAAATGCAAAAAAGAAAAAATAAAATAGAAAGAAAAAAAAAACTGTGGGAGAGGGAAATGTGAAAATTACCTGTCAATATTGTTTTAGTCGTGGTTGCACGAGAGATTTTAGGTTATTAGGTGCATTAGTACAAGAATTTTCGGGTCTAATTGGTGTGTAAATGTTGTCTATGTAAAAATTTTGTGCTTTAGTACGGCTTGTTAATATGAACTTTTCTTAGCTAAAGGAATGCTTCTTGTTTCTCTGCTTAAAGTGCTTTAGTACGGCTTGTTAATATGAACTTTTCTAGTTAAAGGAATGCTTCTTGTTTCTCTGCTTAAATGTGCAATTCTTTTTCTTTTTCTTTTTTGGAGGCTGTCATGTCGGTGTATTGTAAGGTGATTATAGAAACTCTCCCAATCCCTCTCCTACAGATTGACAGTTTTATGTCATGTATACCGTTGTGTCTAATGGAAATAAAGATATGATCTGCAATTCTTTTGATAAGTGTTTGTTTGTTTATTTTCCCAAGAGGTTTTGTTTTGCAGAGCCTATATGTGACAGAGACCAAATATTTAAATAATTTTCTACCTTTATGTATCTATATTCTTGTCTTATTTGCTACTCTAAATGTTAAACTGAATTTGTTTAAACATGAATTAAACAGGAATTTGTTTAAATGTCTGGGAAGGCTATTTGAGATGAGCACCATTTTCAGAATTGCGGCTTCTTATTAGCTCAATTGTTGTTTTAGCTTTTTATATAAATATATAATTCTTTCTACGTATGCGATCACGAATGGAAATGATGTGTAAACATTACAAGGAGATAACTACAATATTGGTACAAAATGTCAGAGCCATTGAGGAAAAGAAAACATCATCTTTCCTACTGCTATCTAAATCTATTGTATTTTTTTATCAATAAGAGACATGATAAATTAAAAAGCACGATGGTAAACCATCTGAGTCCGGGGGTACAAAAGGGGTGACATGGCCAAAATTGAAAAATTACAAGCAGGGCAACAAAAAACAAAGAAAGCAACGTGAACACAGAAAAATGGCAAATAAAATAAAAGCACCCAAACTCAAAATGAAAAGCATGGCACCTCACTAAACCAAAACTACAGCCCCAACCCCAACTCAATTAAATATCTACAAAAAGCAACCCCGTAAGTCCTCCCAGCCCGGGGGAGCAATAGTATACTATCATGCTTCTTAATAAATTCGAATATACTTAAAAGAGTGGCAACAAATGTGTCTCATTTATATTTAATTGCAATATGTCTCAAGCTTTAAATAGTGGTGATCTCGTTACCTCCACACGATTATCAGAAATGAAATGGGGACAAAACTCGCAAGTAGAACAATGAAATTTTCAGAAGGCTACCATAAGGATTCTTTATTCCAGGAACGCTCCCTGATGCGGTCTTTTGGCCTTTTCATGTCTGACGCCAAGTTTAGCGTGTAGGTAGTCAAAAGACAGGATGATCAAAAACCTTTCTATTTGTATAAAAATTAGTTCTTTCCCTTATCTATTTTTTCACCAATCGGGTGTACCAGATTCAGCCGCCTGCGTTCATTCATTTTTTGGCCTTTTTTTCTCATTTTCCGACACCAAATTTCACATGCCAGTTGTCATAAGAAAGGTTTTTCGAAAATCTTTTTTCTGGTATTCAAAACGGCTAATTTATTTCACTCTTCCTGAATCCATCGGGTCCACCGGCTTTGACAGCCTCGCTTATTTCGTTTTTCTAGCCTTTTCTTTTGGTATTCGCTGCCAAATTTACTCTACAAGTAGTCAACAAAAAGGATTCTCAAAAACCTTTCTTCAGGGTCAAACTTAGCCCCTTTAGTTCTCTCTTTGTGTGCTAATTGGGTCTGCAAGATTCAGTCGCCTCCCTTATTTTAGCCATTTTACCCTCGATTTGCCCTGAAATTGCGGGTCGAACCCAACAGCACGCGTTGGTTATAAGATCTTCAACCCATTTCCCGCAACCTTTTCAACATCTTTGTCGAATTCCCAAGGAGGAGATTTTAGGGAGAATTCATCTCTTCCACACAACACGTGACAAAACATACACTCGCAATTCACGAGCGCTTGCTCTCCATGGCGACTCACAAGCGACGAGCGTTGCGCTCCCCGTCCCCATCCTCTTCGGGTCACGCTCGACCCCGTTTGGATACCTCAAATGAGAATCCTAACCCTACACTGCAAACCTCGAAGACCACCACTCTCCCTCTACCCACCTTACAACTACCCACAAATACAATCCCATCCATAGTTACCAATCTTTGCATAAACTCATGTGGGGGTGTACATACAGCTAGAGGCACGGCACCACAAGCTCCAGCAAACTCTAATTCATCCCAATCTAGGAACACATAGCCCTTTTTTGTCATTGGTGTCCTTTATCGCCCACCCCCACTTTGGGGAGCATTCTCAAATTTTGCATTCAATCCCTCATTTCTAATCACCCAACTCTCGTGCCACATTTCCTCAGGTTGCTCACTCTCTTTCACCCTCACATCCTTCTCACCACGCCACAAAAAAAGCATCACCCATCCTCTCTCACGCGGCCGGTTCCCTCTTCGAGCCCGCTTTGTTTCCACCATCGAATACTTTTCCACCTGGGGTGTCATGCCCTTGGTGTGGAAAGTTATATGTTGCAATCCGGGGTTTTTAAATACATTTAAAATCAAGTCCTCTCACCCCTAAAGGCATTCTGCCGCCAACGTGGGCTTCCTCCTCCACCCATTGTATGCCAACAAGCGCCTCCTCGTGATTGGCAAGCACCCTTTCGTGATTTGCATAATGTTTGGCGCCTAGACGTTCTTAGGTGTTACCACTTGGGCTATCCTCGCCCTAAGTTATATACCCGTATCCCCAACCATTTTCGTGAATCTCTCCAAGCGGCTCTTTGACTCCCTTTGGCATTATTGGTTGAAGACATCATACATGACGCGGGGCAACAGTTATTTTTCTTGATTCTGCTTTGCGATTTAGTATTGCCACCAAGGGGGGGAGTGAGTGGAGCTTGTGAGACTAAGGCGCGTTGCCAACGGTTTTGGTGAGGGGATTGGGAGTCCTTTCAGATCGCGTCATAGGTCTTTCCATGTCCACGCGCGCCCTGTTGATATTTGTGTATTTTCTAGGTCTGTATTAGGATAGAAAAAGAGTATTTGTGTATTTTCTAGGTCTGTATTAGGATAGAATAAGAGTTAAGGCGGTCTGCCTCTAACTCCCCTTCCCAAGCCCCCACACTTGTTGTAGTCACTGAAGGCTGGAAAGGGAGCTAGAGCCATGGCTACCTAGACTCTTTAGAGAAGACAGGGGGTGGATTGGGTAGATTTACCAAAGTATACGTGACGGACCGACGAATTGACACTGGTCCCTGCCGTCTGTCAAACCTCTACAGCCGCCAGCTTTAACCGTTAAGTCAACCAAAGTTATTAAATATGAGAGTTGATAAATGTCAAAATAGTTACACTTAGATTAATTCGTTTAACGGGAAATAGATACTTAGTACATAGATACAGTTTAACTTAGTACGGAGTACCGTACGGTGACGGAATGGATACCGCGCATTTGTTTCGCTATCGAAACAAATATCGCGCACCAATTTTCGACGGCTAAAATTGAATGCCGGTTTAAATCGGACGGCCGCGATAAATGCCGAGATCGCGGAACACGTTTTTTGGCGTTTGCGGACGTCACCACACTGAATGACACGTGGCGACATTATACAGGTTGCGGAATCTCCGGAAAGGAACATAACAAATCCGGATGTGACAAATGTCACATTATAACAGCATCGTACAATGTCCGTACATAAAGTACTCCGGCACCTGTACTTTTTGTACGGTACCATTTTTCTGACGTGGCATGACCTGGCGCCACGTGGAGGGATAAGATTTGGAAGCAGGAAATTCCGGCGATTATAAGAGCGAATCCCGATGGGACATGTGTTGACTTTTTAGCCATGTCGTACGATGGCCGTACGAAAGGTACACCAGCACCCGTACCTTTATGTACTATACAGTAATTTGATTGGTCCGTACCTCAGTACTAGAGGGTTTAGAGAGGGGTTTAGGACTTAGAATATTTCTGGTAGGTAGCTGCCTCTCCCAGAGAGCACCTTGGATAAATGGCAAACTTTGGCCAGCCATAACTATCAACTCAGTTGACCAAATTAAGTGATTATTTTTGCTGCGGACTCAGAGGAGTCCAGGCTACACAGGGGTGTAGTCGGTCAGAGTCTTTGCCTGCCTGGCTGGCTGCATTTTTTAGGGAAAGTCAAAGTGGGTGAATGTGTCCAAATCTAATATTCTAACTTTGCATTCTGTGGTGGAACTGAGCACATAGAAAGTGTTATTTCACAGGGGTGAAGCTATATTGGGGTTTTGATTGTCAAGGGGTCAGTCATTTGGGGTTATATCAAGTTGGAGTCGGCACTATCTAGATTAGCTTCCTTTGGACCTGCGAATTCTGTGTGGCAATGGAGCCCATAGAATTTCACGCCCCACTACCAATATACACGTCTACATTGCATCGACTTGTCCACCTTGGTCGATCTAGCGAGTATTTTTGTGGTTGCTCGCGCTCTTTGAACTTTCACCCAGTCTTCGTTTTCAGATGCAAAAGCTTAAGCTTTACATTTGATACATCCTCTTCACCGTGACGAGATCCTCCCTTTCGTAGAAGTGCGTAATCCTTTCGAATACTTCAACTTAGAGGCATTTACTAATGCATTGATTCACTCTCCCTAATTTTCTGCGGGAGGAGGTTTATTGGCATAGGGTATGAACTCCTTCATAATGTATTTCCTCCAAAAACCCCCTCTTACGGATTAGATATTCTCTTTACAAGAGCTTATGAGATGGCTCGAGGATACATTCCTATACCTCTTCTCTTTGCGATATGTCTCGTAGTTTTTTCCAGCCTCTTAGGAGAATTCGTCCTTTCATTATTGGAAAAGTCTTGTACCCACAAGACTTTGTAATTTTTCGTGCAATGTGCATTCAAATTGAAGAGGCATTCCATGACCATTTTTCACCACACTTGTGTGGCATTGCTACCAAGGGTGGTTGCGAGGCAACGTTGGGTATACCTTGAAGCGGATATTGCCAATGACTTCAACAGTCAACCGTAATGATATCTTCCGCGAATTCAGGTATGCTCCATCGCATATGAACCAAATTTTCCTTTTTATTTGTGCATTTCATTCTCGTCCCATCTCCCACATCTTCCCTCTCGGTGGTCCATTCAGTGATGCTGCCACCTTCAAAAGTCCGATTGGCATTCGCAAATGTGATCATTTAAGGGCACCTCTTTTTGCATTAGCCCACCTTCAAGATTTGCGAGACTCTTGTGCAGCTTTTCTTGGTGGTTTATTCCCTTAAATTGCGGATGATATGCATATTGTGGGTCCTTGAAATCAAGTTTTATCTGTCTTTGACCACTTGACCACTTTGCAGAGCAACTGTGTACCATCAGTTTATCAATTAACCAACCTCAGTGTGTGCCCTACTGCCCATAAGGTTTACCTTCTGAATTCGACGTCCCTATGGGTTTTTGAATGTCGTCCCAATCAGAGGGTACGAAGGCTTTAGGTTCCCTTGTATGTGCCTCACGCTTTGTAAACCAAGTTGTTACTCATGCTTTGTTAAAGGGCCATTGTTGACCCTTCTAAGCCCTCTAATTACTAATTAGTATTCCAATCCTCACACATTGTTTAGCTTAGCATCCTCCCTATCTCGCCCGCAATATGACCGTATAAACCATTTTTTTCTTCCCGCAAAGACTTCGACGATAAACTATTTAACGTGCTCCACCACCTCGTTGGGCATCGGATTTTTTATCGTAAAAAGGGCTCGTTTGCCTGCCAACAATCTAACCTCCCAATTTTTAATGGCGGTTATCGTGTGGCTATACTTGCTCTTCAAGCATATTTTGGTAGTTTGGCTTTGGTGGCACCTACTATCACGTATTGTCTCATTGTGGATGATTTCCCCATTCTAGCCCGGGTCGCCTCTAAAGTGGAGCAATTTTTTTTTTCCTTTTCCTGAGGCTCTTCTCTCCGCTCATGCACTTCTACCATGTGATGCTTGAAACCAGATGCCACCTTTTCTATCTCTTATTGCTAAAAACAACTTTCATCTGCAACAACCCATATCCGAGCAATTGGCAATCTCTGAATTCCATAACGTGTTAAACGCGTTGTGTTCTACTCAATCAAGTGTTCATCTACATTTGTGTTTCGGATCGCTTATGGTGTATTTGTTGCAATTCATGCCGAAGTAGGCTACATGTGAAACGAAAAGTTTCTCATACACTCCCTCCTCGCTCCACTCTAATGGTCTTTGAAGTCCTCGGGTTGACTTGGTTTTCCTCCACGGGGCTGGAAAGACCATGTGTGATGTGGTCCACACGGATCCGGCTAAGACCCATATTTTTTTCTCTTGCGACATTTTTTACGAAGTTGTGGCTTGGGACTCAGCGGCTTTTAAGGAAAGAGATTATGCTCCTTGAGACCTGGCGGATCAGTTTGTTCCATTTGCTGCCGAAAATTACGGCTCTTTAGACAATTCCTTTGACAATTTTCACCGCAATTGTGGTAGGAAAACATTTGATTTCAAGGTTTCAATCCCTAGAACTTTGTCTTTGTTTTTTACCGTCAATGTGTATTAGTCGCCTTTCAACGAGCGCAAGATAAAGCACTTCTACAATGAAGCACGGTGGCAGGTGATAGGTGGGGCCTCTTTGATCTTTCACCTATGGATTCAGTCCACATCTTTAATCATCAGGTGTGTGGACTTTAGTTTGTTAAGGTTGTGGGGCGTCATTTACTATAGGTCTTCCCTATGTGTGTATTCATCTTTGGTAGTTTTATGCATTTTTTTTCGTCTTAGTTAGATTTGAACTTTGCATTTGTTTTCTTAGCCTCAGTCTTCGTTGGCTTTTGTAGTCTTTAAAGCTCTTTCTTTTTACCCCTTTTCTACCTTGATAGTTTTATCTATCGGCATGTTTGCAACAAAAATTTCCTTTTGAGTTATTGTGATAAAGTACATCGTATACTAGTTCAAGTGTGTGTTTTTTGTGACTCCGTTGACAACGTTGATTAGTAGTGTAGTGCATTGAGGGCCTTTTGTGGATATTTGATAGGTACATCTTTTTGGGTACCGGATAGTCGATATATCCTCCCGATATATTGAGAAACTCAATATCGCAATGCTTGACCGTTATATCAGTCTAATGAGCCAATACATTTATATCCTGATATGTCGAAATGACGTTGGGCTACCAAAAATTTCAAAAGCCCCCCCCCCCCACCCCTTTTCTTGCCCGGGGCCCAACGGCGTCGAGGAAGGTGTCCGTGTATTGTTTCGTACCTCATTTCTATACTACAGCTGTATAGTGATAATTTTTGTTGGTCCCGAAGCTATAAATCTGGCCCTTAGACAGTTCGCGATATGAATTTTCACTATACACAACAACACTAATTAGTTATGTGGCTAAGAATGAGCCACGTGGCTAAACATATCTAAACGCACTTTGTCCTAATTAAGGGTACTTTCACATGTAATTGAAACTTTAGTCTTGTAACTTTGTTTTTAGCGAAGATTCTTCGTACTACTATCAGAGCATTCATATGTAAAGAAATGAAATCATTACTTTAGATAGTGACGGATGTAAACGTGGTTTACATTTGTGACGGATGTAAACGTGGTTCACATTTGTGACGGTTGTATACACCTACAAAACTCATGACAATTGATGATGTTTAAAAAATAGCGACGGCTGTAGACGTCTAGCTACTTCAGACATTTTAGATGTTAGGGTTTGTGACATTTTGACGTCACGTTTAAATTATGACAGCGTCGACGTCACAAATTCTAAGACTTTCCGCCATGGTTTCCCGATTTTGTTTTTTAGTCTTTTCTCATTCTACTTGCCATAAAAATACACCCAACGATAGTCAAATGAAATCGTTTTTAGAGATCTTTCATTTGATACCAATATTGACGTTTTCCATTACAAGAATTTTGAGATAGATGCGGTAGTGGGAGAGGGAGAGAGCGAGAGAGAGAGAGAGAGAAAGAAAGAGAGAGAGAGAGAGAGAGAGAGAGAGAGAGAGAGAGAGAGAGAGAGAGAGAGAGAGAGAGAGGCACTTTCACGGACATCGCTTTCGCGAAATGGCGTTCGTTAGTCGAGACCCCTTCCACGACCCCTGCACGGAAAAAAGCGCACGGAAAAAATTCAGGCACAAGCTGAAAACGTGCGGTGGGCTTTTTTTCTGGTACTCCACGAACAAAAATTGTCAAAAACTTCCGTCACGTGCGACAGCATTCGCTTATTCGCTTGCCTCATGGAATTTTATTTATAATCACCTCGCCTGGTGATTTTGTATAAAGTTTGAAGATGAGCTGGAAGGACGCGAAAGTGGGTCGAAACGCGCTTGACAACAAACTGCGTTGCACTAGACGACAAACTCTAGTACATATAAAGTTTCAAGGTAACGAAACTTGAACGGTGGTAATTTCAATTTTTTGGTACGACTACGGATTTTCTCGTTTTTTTCTAAGTTACAGAGGAAAACGACAGAAAATAACTGTAACTAAGGGTACTTTCCTATGTGCTAAAATTACAGTTATTTTCTGTCGTTTTCCTCTATAACTTAGAAAAAAAAGAGAAAATCTCCAGCCGTGCCAAAAAAACGAAATTAATACCGTACAAGTTGCATTACCGTGAAACTTTAAATGTACTGTAGTTGTCGTTTAGGTCGATGCAGTTTGTCGTCTAGCGAGTTTCGACCCCTTTTCACGTCTTTCCAGCTCATCTTCAAACTTGAAATCAAATCACCTCGCGAGATGATTTTAAATAAAGTTCCAGGATACGAGCGAATAGGCAGACGTTGTAACACGTGCCGGAAGTTTTTTACTATTCCCGAGCGCGGAGTACCGAAAAAAAAACCAAATGCATGTTTACGGCCTGTACGAACCGTATTCCTTGCGCTGTTTTCCGTACACGGGTTGTGGAGGGGTCACGACCAACGGACGCCATTTCGCAAAAGCGTGAAGGCGCCTCCTTCCTTCCCCTCATATCCTTCCTCAACGTTCTCTGTCGTAACACTCCTTTCTCAAACACACGTGCCTTCACATATACGGCGTAGGAAAAACATTGGGCACCTTTCGACAAGCGGGAAGACCAAAAAAAAATCGCATTTCTGTGCAACTGCCTGCCTGTCTGCATTTATATGGTAGGCACACAGGCAGGCTGTTGGCAGACAGGTAATTAATTGGCAGGCAGTTGGCATATATATATATATATATATATATATATATATATATATATATATATATATATATATATATATATATATATATATATATATACAGACAGGCAGACAGTTGGCAGACTTATAATATGTATATATATATATATATATATATATATATATTTATATATTAAAATACGGTAGGCACACAGGCAGCCTGTTGGCAGGCCTGCCTGCTTGTCTGCGTTTATGTAGTAGGCACACAGGCAGGCTGTTGGCAAGCAGGTAATTAACAGGCAGTTAAAATGAGCTTATAAAAAATACCCAACAACATTTGGCAATGTCACATGCAAGTTTGAACATACATAGCTGTATAGAAGGCCGTAAATGTTTGTCCTCTGCCCTATTTGAATACACTATGTTAATATGCTTTGTATCCGTTTTTGCAAGAATGGCGAAGAAGGGTGGTGGAAAGTACAAAGACATGACACTGCAGAGAAGAGAGGGGCGTTTTGTGGAATAGCTGAGCAAGTACGGCAGAGTGCTGAAAGTCTCCACGTCGACAATGTCCCAAAGATTGTACAGCGTGCGGTTTGACGCATAGTTCAAAAGTAGGCTTTTTTATGGTAGGCCTTTGGTAGGCGCACAACACTTTGCACAAAACTCGCGCAGCGTAGGCATACTGTATGTGTGTGCGTCGTGCACACTCCTGTACGAACGTCCGAATCTGACGTAAGATCAAAGTACAGCGCAGGCCGCCGGACGGAATTTTTTAGCGAACTGACACTGCGTAGGATGACATTCCGTGGGAAAAATAACCGGGAAAAAAAAAACCTTAAAAAAATCTCAAATAGCGTAGTTTATTCTATATTTTTCATTACTCTAATTACGGCTATTTCCAAGTACCTTAAAAAATGAAAGTACGTTGTCTCTTAAATAGAGTGGTGTACGGTCTGTGTCAGACCGTACATAAATGTACCTTTTTAAGTTAAAAAGTACAATGAATTAGTTTTAGAAACCGCGGACGCATGAGTATGTGCGTTCTAAAAAGGGGAAAAAAAAAATGTCATAAAAAATCCCGCTCACACATATTCGTCTGACAGCCGCGTTTCGACTGTGTGAACGCCAACGGGGTTGGTCCGTAGGTTTTGGTAATTTTTTTGGCAGTGTGGTAATTTTTGTTTTTTATCGTCCCTTACTGCGTGGTTGGTCAATTTGAGGCTTTATTTAGTGTGGCCCTCAAAATTGCAGACGCTAATATGACAGATTGTCCTTTCGTAAGTTGTGTTATGGGCTTTTCATGTGATCTTCTTAAATCGCCTACTTTTCATCAACGACCGTCCGATCGCCCAAATCTGACGGTTTAAATTAAAAGTCCCTCAAAACTCACAGAAATATTTTTTTTTGTCCGATTTTTTTTTAAAATTTAGACAGTGTCTGCCTATTCGCTCACCTTATTGGACTTTATTTCAAATCACCTCGCGAGGTGATTTGATGTAAAGTTTGAACATGTGTTGAAAGGACGCGAAAGTGGGTCGAAATGCGCTAAACGACAAATTGTATTGCGCTAGACGACAAACTACTGTACGTATAAAGTTTCAGGGTAACGCAACTTGTACGGTGGTAATTTTTATTTTTTGGTACGGCTGCTGATTTTCTCGTTTTTTCTAAGTTATGGAAGAAAACGACAGAAAATAACTGTAACTTTAGCACATGCGAAAATACCCTTAGTACAGGCCGTTTTAATGTAACTGCGTTTTAACAAACCGCGTAATGCAAACGCCATAATGACGTTAAACTGTACGTTTTGTCAGATTCTGTACTTGTACTTAGTTTACAGTGGATATATTCAGCTCCCAAATTTATGCCCAAATTAGAGCTGTGGATAAATTAGAGTAAATTTCCTTTTTGAAAAAGTTATATTGCACAAATTAGAGTTCATAACTCTTATTATTTTATTTCCTTTTTTTACTCTAATTATTTCTCTACTCTAATTACGATTCGCGGTGTACTGTAATCTAAATGATAAAACGTGAAAACGATGAAACAGCAAGTCAGCGATTTTCACTTGCCAAACTACGGAATTCCAGCGTGTCTTCCTTCAACGCGGCAGTTGAAGACTAAATTCCACGTGTCGTAAAAATAGTGAGACACATGCTATGTATGGTCACTTCTGACGTGGTTTTATGTTGAGGTGGCCTTGGCAATCGTTCTTCCGGGCCCAGAGGAGGCCACGAGGGGACATTCTGGAGCCAGAGATACACTTGCGATCCACGATCTGTATTGTGATACTCCAGCGATCTCGATAAATTTGGACGGCTGGTATGACTTGACAAGCAAAGGATACGGTGAAGATTTTCTCAAACGAACGGTTTAAGTGTCATGGACGAATAAAGTGCTGTTTCCTTCTACCGTACATATAATCTACGGCAAGGAATACCGATCGCTGTCACACGAGATATTGCAGAGTTGTTCAATATTTCAGTCAAATACTCAGATTTTCTCGATCTAAAAGGATGGACGGTTAGGGATGATAGAAAATTGGCCACGTGTTCACATAAGAGCGCTGCAAACTAAATGAATGGCAGCCGCTGTATATAAAGTCCACTGACAGTTTTCATTACTAACTTCGAATTTTACTGTAGCTCGCCGGCCAATCACTGTCTTCATTTTCAGCTGCCCAAGTATTTCCGCTCTTTTGCTGGCCGATTACTCCATTCCTTTTTGTTGCCCGAGAACTTTCAGTTTTTTCTTGCTGCCCGATTCTGCGTCACGAGCAACCTGCGTCCGTTGCCTGTTGTACCTTCAACATTCACTTGCAGGAAACTTGTCTTTATTGAATGCTGCTTTTCAAGGCGTTATTATTTGAAGGCGTTCTCGACCCTAATTGGAAACATACTCGCTAGTAACAAGTTTCACAAGCAGATTATTCACAAGTGGAAAATTCTGTATCTCAATTCATAACTGTTCACACTTCCTGGTACCTTTTGCACACTGTTAACAGACATTTCACATACTTTTTACAGTTTTATTTACTTTTCAAACACTCTTACATATTTTTTACATACTTTTTGGTACTTAATAATGGCAGCCACAGCTTCCCTTACTCCTTCCTGCAGTCTCTGCAGAAAAATTAATATTTCAGCTTCAAAACCTGCTTTCTTAACTGGATCTCCATTGAACGGGAGTCGAATTGTACATGTAAACAAGAAAAGTGTCTCCAAATCTCTTCAAATTTGTGCTGTGGAAAGACCAGAACCTGAGAAAGAGTCTCTTTTTACAAGGTGAATTGACAATTTTCCATACAACTTCCTTGATTTTCCTTTAAAATTCTCTCTTTCTGTCCAGAAATTTGAAAGTTGAGCTACGGTTTCGTTTTACTTTCATTATTGGTTTGTATTTTCAGCGTCTATTTTTTTTCTGGTTGAAAGCGTGACTACAGCGAAATTGCTGTTTTCGCAAGTTGAATTACTATTTTTTTAGCTTGAACATTGCAAAATTATAGAATTCGTTCAAAAAAATGTTATTTGAAGAGCTTCTCCTTCATTGACAAGTTGAAGTTTCCAATTATAATATTTGTTCCAGTGGCTACTTGCCGCCTATATGAATTTTCATGTAAATTAAATGTGTAAATGTTTGTATATTCATTTAAACTTGCTTCAGATATGTTAATGTTCAGTCTTTTGTAATGGTTCTGACCTTGTGGAGAAGTCTCAGTTGCATTTTTGGTCAATTTCCCAGTTTTACCTGATTGTTAAACTCACATTAACCTGCTAATTAAAGAGAAAGTGGTGCAGATTGTCTGAAAAGCTCCTGGAAACTGGTCCTTTTAAGTTGCGAGGCTTAATTTCAAACCGCAAAATTAACTCAGATTTTTTTTTTTCAGAAATGCATATAGTACACTCAGATTTTGCTCACTCCGTTAACAATAGAATGTAGTGATCATTTGGTGCGGTGGAAATTGTGAACGTGCTCATAAATTTCTCTAAGATTTCGTGTTTATTAATACAAGCACGGGGACAAAGTAGGTTATGAATAATATCTGATGATTCTCCTGTCATTGTAGTGATAATGCCAATCCCGTTTTTTGGAAAAATTGTGAGAAATTGGGCTTAAATTCATCAGTTTTTGTTTGGCTGTTATGTACAGACATTTTAGTTTATATTTTGAAGTGTGTCTTGTGTGCATACAGCCGTAATGCAGTTCTTTCCTTTGAAGTTTCTCTTTTTGTCTGTAGAATTTCGTCAGTCTATGTTTATGCTTGTTTTGAATTTTCTCATTTTTCATGGTACTAACGAGGTTAAGCTTTCTGGAGACATAGAGATGGGATGTTGTAACTTCATAATCAAATGCTACAGTTTTATGAAGAGGAAGTCCTCGATTCATTAAATTGTTTCTATCTGTTATCTTATCATTATTGTGTTATGAAGTTTACCACTTAGAAAACATGGATGTGCAAACGCCTGAGCATTATTGCTCGTTTTTGGTATGGTTAAATTATTGAAATTTGAAAGATAGCCTTCAAATAATTTGTAACGGAGTCTTTTTTAGAAGAGTCGCACAGAGTCTACCTGCCGCTGTAATCCCGCGTATTGCTTCAACCCATCGCCATTAGAGTTCATCTATCTTTTGCTTGTTTTATTGTTTTAGATTTGTAAACTAGTGTTAGCAATATTACTTAATCTAGTGGCCCACATTGAGCCGCGTTGAAAAACATAATGTTTTATTGTTGATTCAAGGCTGATAATTCACTAACTCTATTAACAATGGGCTGTGTATTATAATTGACTGCTGAGCAAACGGCGGTTTTTTTTTCTCAATGGGCCACACTAGGTTAATTGGCGAAATTTATCGAAGTTTGATAAATCACATTTCTTTCTGTTGTTATCTGAAGTCAATTATTGTTCTGATGTCTGTCACTTTTCTTTTCTGTCGCAGCATCACAAATGCTTTGGACTTCACTGCCGTCCGGTCAGAGGAGGATCGTCAGCTAATTGAGGATGCGAGACAAGCCACAAAAATGGGAGATAAAATGTCCCGGGAACAAGTAAGTTCAACCAAGTTTATTTTCATGTTTTCGATGTGTAAACAAAGAGTTTTTCTAGACCCAGGATTTGGGAGTGAAAATGTCCCGGTATCAAGTATGTTTTAAGCAAATAGTTTTTTATGTTTAAGCAAAGATTTTTATGTTCAACGAAAAAAATATATTTCAAGCAAGAGTATTTATGCAAAAACATATTATTTTTAGGTGTTGGATGCTAGAGCATGGAAGTTGCAGCTTTGATGGATCAGGAAGCTGTTCTAAATTGTTGTGTTGTCTTATTATTCTGTTGTCAATAGTTTTGGTCATCTTTATTCTGGCAACTCTATTGCTGAGAATTTTCTGTTATTTATATTTTGCAGTCAACTGGTTGGAAATTGCATTCCGTACTTGAAAAGTTATAAACCAAGGGACTTGAAAGTAACAATGACCCTATTTTTTTTCTTTGTTATGCTACAATCTCGTGAGTTATAAAATTGTGACGAACTAGGTAGAATTCAGCGTTCAAATTGTTTAAAAAAGGCATTTGCAGGTACTTGTCTTTGTATCTGTAGCTTCTTGTCTCTTCCTTTCCTAAATCCATTTTTTTAACATTACGACTTTTTGTCTTTAAGGATATTATTTTCCATTTTTTTCATATGAAAATCCTTTTAAATTAATGTTTCTGTGAATTGTCGTTCACAAGTGAGTTTGGGACTATCTCTTGTATGAAAATAAGAGAGAAATAAACAGAGAAAAGATGCCTTTTTCTCTAGAACTACCTCTACTATTATATGAAACAGGGAGTAAACGGAGATGAGAGACTAATTTATGCAGTTAAACCTTTCCTGGGAATTCAGTATGCGGCGTTACGGAGGAAAGTAGGAGGTACTGCTAAGAGCTACTTCAAGGAATGGATTGATGGTAAGTTTGATTTTTAGTGCCCCCTTGAGAAGCAGTTTTTTTGTTTTGATTTGCTGGTTTTTTTTTTCTTCTGAGAAATTGAATGTGAGGTGTCAATTGGGAAATGTGAGTGTTTTTGTCTTTTTCTGATGTGGCTTTGAAGAAAATCTTATGTGGTTGAAGAAGACATGTTTAAATCCAAGTTCGAGTTTTAATTGTAGTAACTCTGTCATTCATTCACTTTTTCAATTCTAATTTTAGTGTGTCTGCTTTAGAACATTTGCAGTATTAAACACCCATCCTGTTCCTGTTAGTGCTACTTTTGTTATTTTTTGGTTTTTTTCACATATTCCGGTCACATATTCCGGATTGGTCAGTGGATGTTTTCAAGTCAGTGTTGTTCTTTCCAAAACCCTTCATCAGTCTTTTGTGCCTGACGGCGCAAAAAGCCAATGAAAGGCATTTCGTAATTTTTTGATAGCTGGCACTCGGAAATTTAGAGAGAATCATTGCAAAACTTAAAGTTTGTTCAGTAATGTCTTTAGACTCTTGTCATAACTAGCACAATTATACTCAAAAGCATCACAGCTGCTACGATGATTTATTTCTGTACTCTTGTACAGAAGTACAGTACGGTAAGGTATTATTTGTTCTAAAGTACAGTATAGTGTCATGTGTCTCTGCAAAGGAATCTGGCAGGTTCTGTAGTCATAGTAGATCCTAACCTGTAAATTTCGTTGGCCCTAGTTCGATGAGGTTGTTATGGACTTCATGCAAATGAAAATGGTTTTTTTTCATTGACACGTGTTTTGTCCTTCATACTGTTAGATAGTTTTTCTCTTTTGACACCTTTTTTAATCTTTCTTGTTTTCAGTGGATGGTGACTATGTGGAGAATGGATGGGTGGACAAGAGCTGCAAATATTGCAAAAAAGACACTTCTGGAGCTCCACGACAAAAAGATGGAGGTGGTCGATATGCCCATACTTCTTGCTCCGAGGAGGCTAAAAGTAGAGGAAATTTTTTCACTCGATTATTCAGTGGATAATTTGTTATAGTTCAAAAAATTATACGTTTCTTTTTATTTTTCGGCATGTGTAACTTGGGTAGTTTGACAGTAGTGAGCAAGTCGGAAGAGTCTAAATTATTGTTTAATAATTGGAAATTGGAAGAGAAGTGACACATTTTTTCTGCTTTAAAGGTGGAAAAATGTTCTTCGTCAAATAGTGAGATAGTATTTTAACTTGTCATACAGTAAAAACGATGGTAAGTAAAATTTTAAAGCTTCACTTTAGTAAAGCTAAAAGCTGTAAAGAGCAATCTCTAGAGAGAAAATAGGCAGTTTTTTATAGAAGAGTTCGTTGGGAGGAAATTGTGGTTCACCTCTTGTTTTCAGTCATTGAATAAAAACATAATTGCTTATGTATATGTAATTATTGCTTAATGGCGTCAACAAAAAAAGAGTTTTAGGGGAAGGTTTTGTTTTTCGGCTATGGGAAATTATGTAATATGCCATTTGCCCATTTGGATTACTTTTCTTTTTTATTAAAAGGTCAGAAAACTGATGGATTGGGATAAGGAAAACTACTGTTGAGCAGATTTTTCAGTATGTTAAATACATTTAAACATATGATGTCAGAGGCACCAGAGTTATTAGCTGCTTGGAAGACTAACTACAGGGAAACTCTATTTTGCCTTGCTTCTTCCTTCTGTTTAATTCCCACCAGCTGTAATTTTCAGTTTTAACATTGCTGCACCTTTTTGTCCCAGAAAGTTTACTGTCGCACTTTTTAATAAAGTCCGCCATTGTTCTAATTTTATGAAAATGTCTTCTACATGAAAATTTTGTACTGTGTGTATCGGTAGTCAATAATTGATGTGCACCTTTTTTTACCTACCGATAATTAATACATTGGCTCGATATATTGGTAACGAAATTATCGCGATAAAAAACCGATTTATGACGATGAATTACAGATAAATTAAGTGCATGATGATTAGTGGGGATGATTGTACGGCTTTACCGTACAGCTGTACTGTTTTTATACAAAAGCCATGACGTGGGATGGCATAATATATAATTAATAAAATATATAAAGTACTATGATATAGTATGCTATATTCTCTAGACTTATTGACATTTAAAATTTGTTTGTTTAGGAGCGATATATCGGGACCCCTTACTGTTCAATAACCGATAATATTCGTTATTGGTTTTTGATAAGTATTTTTCCCGATACGCAACACTGGTAATTACTACAGTAGCATTGTGTATCGGAATTCGGCTTGAGCGATAACCGATAAGTACCTTTTTTTAACATACTGATAATCAATATATTGGTACCAGTGTTATGGCAAGGAAAACCAGTATACGATAATTATCGGGGCGATAACTACACCGTGAATCAGAGGTAGCAAAAGTCAAAAAAAATCATACCCGAAACCGACCGTTTTTTTTTTTTCAAAATCTGAGTAACCGACGCCCGACCGAATTTTGTCACGCTCCAAAATTGTTAACCGTTAACCGACCGTCGTTTACGAAAAAAAAAATTAACCGAATCTTGATTTTTCGCGACTAACCGTGCCCGCCCGAAACCGAAAAAGTACAAAATTAATCAATGTACGACGGAATTAGCCAATAATTACGATTTGTCGCGTTCCCTAAGATTTGCGAAATGAATAGTGTTACTACCGTGTGAGATTTGCGACGCTTTGTCGCGTTCCCTAAGATTTACGAAACGAATAGTGTACTACACCGCCAATCGCTATTAGCGTAGAAGTTTCTTTAGCGTATACGAATAATTAGCGTGGTTTACGCTAATTGGGAATTTGGAAATTTTCGAAGAAATCGATTACTCTAATTAGGAATTAGGGTTTCTTCGAAAATTTTCAAATTCCCAATTAGCGTAAACCACGCTAATTATTCGTATACGCTAAAAAAATATACACGCTAATAACGATTGGCGGTGTACTGTGTCAGATTTGCGACGCTTTCTCGCGTTCCTTAAGATTTGCGAAATAAATATTGTACTACACCGTGTCAGATTTGAGACGCTTTGTCGCTTTCCCTAAGATTTTCGAAATGAATAGTGTACTATCGTGTCAGATTTGCGACGCTTTGTCGCTTTCCCTAAGATTTTCGAAATGAATAGTGTACTCTAATTTGTAAACTGCTTTGTAAAAATTTTCAGCACATAATATGTCCACACTAAAACATGTATTTGTACGAAACTGTTCAATTCGTACGCCGTCGCGTTTTTTTGACATCTGCGTTTGCCGGAAAATATTTACGCAATTATATATTATTATATTTTCTGTACCTTTAAATTTAAAAATGTACGAATAGTACAGATCTGGCAGTCCGTACACCACACTATTTAAAAGGGAACTAAATTACAGTTATGAACCGCATTGAGCGGGGTACCTCAAATAACGTTCAGAAACATTTAGCGTACTTTATTCTATTTGAGAATTTGCCCCAAAAAAAGGGGTACCCCAATTAGCGTCATGTACGCTAATAGCGATTCGCGGTGTACCGTGTCAGATTTGAGACGCTTTGTCGCTTTCCCTAAGATTTTCGAAATGAATAGTGTACTATCGTGTCAGATTTGCGACGCTTTGTCGCTTTCCCTAAGATTTTCGAAATGAATAGTGTACTATCGTGTCAGATTTGCGACGCTTTGTCGCGTTCCCTTTGAATAGCTTACTACAGTACCGTGTCAGATTTGCGACGCTAATCATGATGCCACGTACTTACACGATACCAAAAGTACAAAGAACAATAATGTTGGAAAAAAAAAGTACAAAATTTTCATTTTTTATGGTTTTTTGTTTGACCGACCGTAAGTGACCGTTTTTTTTTTTTCCTGGTGAGTCAACCGACCGTAACCGCCCGACCCCCAAAATTTGGCAACCGAATCCGTTCCGGATCCGGCGCTGGCGGTCGGTTAACGGTCGGTCACGGTTTCGGTTGACCGTTTGCGACCTCTGCCGTGAATCATATTAGCGTAATGAAATAGATAGCGTAATGAAACAATTAGCAACATTTACGCTATTTGAGAATTTTATTATTTGGAGAAATAATTTTTATTCTAATTTTTCGTACACTCTAAATTGGTGATTGCTTCTGTAATAATTGTTGGCGTACAATATCTTCACACTAAAATATGTGAATGTACGAAATTGGTCAAATCGCACGACGTCGCGTTTTTAATATCCGTACGTGTCGGATAATTTTAACGCAGTTACGTGTCAACGCGACTACAATAATCGTGTAACGCGTGATCAGTTACGTCTTCCGTACTTACGAATTTAGAACTGACCATGGTACGCTGTTGCGTCCAAAACTGCCGTTGCCTGTTTGTCGCTTGTAGGAAAATATACACTAAAACTGTCCCTTAACTTTAATTACGTTGCTGTCTCACGGTTCTATTAGAGTATATTAACGTTAATATGTGACTTAATTCTAAATTGATTGTTTTCGGCGTTGACATTCACAAAAAGAACAGTTATTAGCGTTAATCTTAACTCTAAAATAGGTTCTTATACGAAAAAATCTGACTTGTCACTGGTAACTCGTTATATGATTGGTCGATCAACATTACACGTGGCATTCTTCTAATCCACTTAAATTTTATGGCTGCAAAATGTCGTCCATAATGTAGCACCAACCGAGTTTAGGGCCCCAAAAATTTCCGTACATTCATTAACCTGCAGCATTTTCCATGTCGCTTTCACCAAAATCATCGTCGCCTACCACGTGCGTATTTTCCCGCTGTAACCCGCGCTCATTTTCGTCCATTCCCGCTTTTATTTTGACGATTTAAAAAAAAATTCACGATCATATTTTAAATCATACGTTTTTGTACCGTTCCCAAAAGTTGCGGCGTCCAAAATTCAACCGAAATTTAAAAAAAATGGATTTTGGATTGATACACTTTTCCCGCTCTTTCTTCCCTTTGGGATCTTCTTCTTTGCTATATATATTTCTATTTTTCGACAATCATAGCACCACTTATTCTATTTTTACAATCTTCTTTCACCTTACCTTTATTTGCTTCGCATCCATTATTTATCTCAACTGTCACTTATTATTGTTTACCAATATGTGGCCAATCTCTTCTCCAATCACTAATTTTTTTGGGAGTTATTTTGCGAGAAACTCCGGAAATGTTCGTGTCCCTCCATTACCAATCGAAAATGACTTTGGTAGAGGGGATATCCGCGATACGGAGGAGACGCTAATGCCGAGCGACGGAGAAGAATTAGAGTATGGGGAGCCTCTCGATGAAGAATCTCCCACCGGAGATGTTGATGAGGAGGGTGGAAGCTACCTTAAGCTCCCGCGTATACCCCGGAAAACTCAACATGTTTCGACCAAGATAACTCACATGCGAGTAATCATGTGGATGATCGCCGACGAACAAGTCAACGGGAAAAAAAAACTTATTTCGAGGACCGTGAGGAAATTCCCCGAACACTTCTCGGGAGACTACAATTTTAGTAAGTCTTCTAACCATTACTATTTTCCATTATTGCATAAATCACGGCTGTCTACATGCTTGGCACTCTCTCTCGATGGTTGATCACTATTCCACTCTCTCTTTCCCCTCCTCACTCTCTTCCTTACCTTTCTCCCTTACCCCCCTCCCTTATTTTCCCTCTTTCCTCCTTTTTTTTCCCTTGCCCTCTATACTTCTCCCCACCATAAACCTTGCCCCTCGTCCCCTCTCTCTCGCTTTCTCCATCCCCATCCCCCTCTCTCTCAATACCTCTCTCTCCCCTATCTCTCCCCTCTCTCTCTCCCTCCACCCTCTCCTTATCCTTATCCCTCTTTTTTGATCTCTCCCTCTCCCTCCCCTCTCTCTCTCCCTTCCCCCTCTCCTTATCCTTATCCCTCTTTTTCTATCTTTCCCTCTCCTCTCCTTACGCCGCTCCCCTCCTTATCACCCGTCTCTCACTCCCTCCTCTCATATATTTAGTCATTCTTCCACTTAAAAATTGCAACGCATATCATCTGTTGTGCATCGTCGTTGATGTTTACTTATAATTGGGTTCACTGTACTTCATTATTGTGTGTTTTATGATAGTAGCGACGAGAGTGACCCATTGCTCTAATCATGTCATAAAACAAAAGCGGCGACGTTGTGTCGTCGCCCTCAACGTTTTTACGGTTTTTTAAGGTTGTGCCGAAGTTATCCTGTCGTCGCTAAATAGTGGATTAGTTGAAGCGTTGATGCACGCGTGATGCCGCCACAATGCTTACAGGGATAGTCAAATACACGGCGTGTTTCATTGTTTTGCGTGGTGGTATGATGCACGTGTATTCCTTTGTTAGGGGGACGAACCTGTCGTCGTTTCAATGTTGAATTCCGGTATAAGTTTGTAAATGTCCAAATAACGTTTCGTTTGGCGTCGCCTCAATGTTAGACTCTTGTTGAAAATAACACGACGTCTTCAATGAACTGTTCGGTTTGTTTTTTTTTATGTACATCGTTGGAATAAATGTATAAGCGGCGGATTGGTGACGTCGCTAAATACATATTTTGTACGTTATTGTCTAACGTATACATGTGTATAAATATGTCACCAGCCTATAAGCTGGAGACAATCCGCATTTTTAGCTCACTCTGAGATACCACACTGTCTCGTTCGTAGTCGTTTACTAGCTCACTCTTCTTTCCACTCTAGTGTGACACGTCATGGTGAAGTGTGGTAAGCGACCAACCAAGCGCCCAACGAAATGGAAAACCAAGCGACTACGCACTGCGAGGTTGGTGCGTCTTCGTTTTCCGCCATTACAACCTAACCCTAACAAATCAACCGAAGAGGGAGAGAGGGATAGAGAGGCGACGGACGTGAGAGTTACGGTAGGGGTGACAGCGGAGGAGTTGGCAAGAAAAAAGGCGGCAACGGAGGTCCTTTCGATTCAATGGGAGCCACCGTCGGATCCACAACGACAAAGAGAGGCATCCGTGGAATTAGGGAGGGAAAGGGAAGCTTCGGTAGAGGTACAAAGGGAAGGGAAGGAGGAGGATGAGGTAGGGAGAGAAAAGGAGGGTTCAGTAGAGGGAGAAATGGAAGGGAAGGAGGAGGATATGGTAGGGAGGGAAAAGGAGGCTTTTGTAGAGGTAGAAACGGAAAGGAAGGAAGAAGGTGAGGTAGGGAGGGAAAAAGAGGCTTCGGTAGAGGTAGAAAGGGAAGGGAAGGAGGAGGATGAGGTAGGGAGGGAAAAGGAGGCTTCAGTAGAGGTAGAAACGGAAAGGAAAGAGGAGGATGAGGTAGGGAGGGAAGGAGAGGGAGGGAAGGGAGGGAAGAATACATTGGTTAATGAAGTAGAGGGGGTAAAAAAAATGGATGAGGAAAGAGGGGAGGAGGAGGAGATATCGAGAGAGGACGGGAAGAAAGATGAGGAGGTATTGATAGAGGAAGGAAGGGAGGGAGAGGAAATGGAAGAGGAAGGCGAGGAGAGAGAATCACCGGATAGGGTAGAGAATAGAAGGGAAAGAGCGAAAGGGAAAGCTAAAGTGAAAGAGACTAGCGACGAGGATTATGAGCCCTCCCTATCCCATACCGACGAAAGCATTGTGGAAGGTGACGAACAGAGCGAGGAGGAGCATACCCCGGAGGAGGTTCTCCCCTCCAACATTTCGGTCACCAAATTCGAGGGTGACCCGCCAACCCCAGATGAGCAAAGTGAGGAGAGTGAGGAAGGAAAAAGAGAGGATGAGTATGAAAGCGATGAAGAGGTCCTTTTTACTCCCCCTTCACCCAATTCCGATCGAGCACTTGTAATTGCTCTAGAATATCCTCAACCTCATTATCAGGTCGAGGAAGCGGATTGGTTTTTTCCGCCTCCGACGGGTGAGGAGGCCATGGACAGTTTTTGGCCAAGGGCGGAGCATTTCATTCCGGTCGAGGAGTGGCCCAACAATTGGAGGTACGGAGAACCCCACCCCCTCCACCCGAGGAGGAATCCCGTACCGGAAGTGCTCGACATCCCTCCCGATGTCCCCGCACATCCCACATGGCTTTTCATCGCCCACCAGAGCCGCGGCTCAACATTTGCCCACATAAGACAATTCAACCCGCGCGATCCACGATTCGCGTGGATTAGGCGTCGACGCAACGGGTATATCATAGATGTACCTCAATTGTTGAGGCACTATCATCCGTGGGACCCCCGGTTATATACCGTTCTCCGTAATGCACAAATAACTCCCGCGTTACGAGCGCTCCGACAAGCTCGGACGAATGTTTTACACCATTTCCGCAATATTCCATTGAGACGTGCTTTTTAATGGGAGATTCCAAGAGTGCGTCCTCCTATGTTTCCTCCTCCAGCGATGGGAGGTAACCAAATACGATTGCCGAACTCACGCGGCAATTGTCGGAGAGGGATGCGCAAAATATGAGGCTCCAAGAGACCATAGCCAAACTCACACGTTCATTGACAAAAAGAAAAAAAACGGTAATTGGTAGGTAACCGTATACCCACACCCTCACCCATTCCCTCTACCTCTTTTAATTTCCTTACCTTTGTCTAACAACTTACACTCTTTGTGAATGAGGCAGGTTTTTCCGCATATGTGGCCAAACGATGAGAATTGCTGGTCGCTTATGCGTTTCAGCGACGACGCTGTCTCGTCACTGCTTTAGCGACGAGACTGTCTTATCGTTGCTTTAGCGACGATACTGTCTCATTGCTAAAACAGTTTGACCCAGCGATGACATATTGTCGTTGCTGAAAAACCCTAAAATCAAACGTTGTTTTTTTTTTGACAATATATGAACACCTTTTAGGGTTGTCTGTTTTCACTGCAGAATATCAAAAGGCGAGCAGGTGGTGGTCAAAACGACATGCGATTCTACGATCTATATGGGAGACAACAAGTACAATGTCCACTTCTGGGTTCGGTAGGCGAAGCGTGAACGTCATGAAGGCCTTACCGGGAAAGGGAAGGAAGGAATTTCCATGGGTGACAATTGTTCACGATGAATTGATTCAAGATTTTTTACGATTCAAGAAAGCGGGAATGAAATTGTCGGCGTCTATTTTTAAGGAAGTAGTGGTCGACATAATAGATCGGTTGAAAAAAAATTATAAACGGGAATTTTATGATCAAGTGGGAAATGAGATAAAGTTATGTATTAAAAACGTTGGTTACAAAGGTTCCAAGAAAAGTTCAACATAGTGACCCGTGCTCAAAAGGGAAAATTACAATTGAGTCCGGAGAAGGAGATTCATATCGAGAAGTAGGTGGCATACCACTTGGGTGTGTTAAAAAAGGGTTTCGAATCGGGTGAGATTACGACTATTTTCCCACTTATTTCTTTTCTTTGTGTCATGTTACCACAAAATGTGATTGTCAAACTTAGTCAATGTAATTCTAGTATTATTTGCACTTAAAATTATTAAAGGTGTGAAATGGTTCGTCTATCGTTGTACTTACTTGTTGTTTTGTGGGTTTTGTTGTTTTATATGGGTGGTTTTTGGAAACTAGGTTTGTTCAACGAGGACTTGATTGAGAACATTGATGAAACTCACGTCGTGGTCAACATGGATAATGCTAGAACATTGGGTTTTCGGGGAGACGAGGTGGTAAAGTATGCAGATGAAGCGGGTGGCGGAGATTCCATGACCCTAATGGTCCGTCTAACCGGAGGTGTCAAGGCTATGATAGAGGCCCCCATGTTAATATTCACCAACAAACAACGAAATTACCCGATACAAAAGCTACCCGACAACATACCGGGTACGTTTCTCTAAAATCACATTTTTTTCCTCTCTCCCTTCTCCCTCATTTAATCTTCACTCCCTCTCTCCTTCCCTCCCCCCCTCTATCCTCCCCTCTCTCTTTTTCTTCTCCCCCCTCCTCTCTCTTTCTCTTCCCCTCTCTTTCCCTCTCCCCCCTCTCTCCCCCCCTCTCTCTCCTTCTTCTACCCAAATAATCTCTCATTAATTTCTTCCTTTTTTTTACATCCTCCACCTCTCTCCCCCCCTCTCTCTCTTTCTTCTCCCCAAATAATCTCTCCTTAATTTCCTCTTTTTTTTTACATCCTCCACCAAAGACTTTTATTGTTCCATTTTTTGATATTGCACATTTCTTCCATTTGCAAGAGTGTGTTATTGCACCGGCCCCAAAGGGTGGAATGATAAGATTGTATTCCCTCAATGGTTTGAGGATGACCGATCGTACCAAGGAGATCGAGAAGGACGACAAAAAATCATGTTTCTAGACAATTGTGGGGGCCACACCATGTTGGAAGAGCTCAATCGGTAATTGGTTGCAAAAAACACCGCTCTTCATTTCTTCCCTCCGTGTGCTTCACACTTGGTTCAACCGGCGGACTCATTTGTCATCTCGAAAATAAAGGAGGTTTGGAGTAAAAAATGGGAGAGTTGGAAAGTGAACGGAATCATAAACAAAGAATGGGCGGATCCGAACGGTCATGGGTGGTCCCGAAAATTAAAGGGACCGTTAAAGGAGGTTTTCCTATGGTTGGCTCGCGATTCGACTCGAGATGTTAATGCCATGAAGAATAAACTTGGCATGGCATTTGCGAGGAAGGCAATGATACAATGCGGCTTGTCACTTAAAGACGAGAAGTGGGAAGAAAGAATGCTCACACCGGATTTACAATGCATAATCATGAAATGGCGCAATCATTTTGATGGTGATGAGGTGCCACTTCCCACCGCGAGGGCACATGAATTCCTCCGAGGCATACAAACAGCCGACATCCACGAGGATGAATCTAGGGACGGACAGGGCTTTTAGGACTTTGGAATATGACAACCTATTGATAGTGATAAGATTTTTAATAGTGTGATTTGTAATATGTTCTTTTATAATAGTGTGGTTTATTTGTAATCATTTTTTTTAGAATTTTGTTTGGTGTGGTTGTCTATCTTAGGTTACATTTAAATAGAATGTCGGATAAATTGGATTTTGTGACACAATCATTGATATTGTAAACTCTTTTTCAAATTTATACAAGTGTTATGGTAAACCCACTAAATATTATTCATTATTCCGGGAATGTCAATTTCTTTACAAAGAATGCATGAGTGTATTGGGGCTTGTATATTCCCTTGGACTGCATAGTGCCATGACAAGGAACCTCATATTTTCCAAAAAAAGTCATGTTAATCGCATTTTTTTTGCATCTTGTCCTCTCAGCGACGAGGTTGTCTCATCGTTGGAGTGTTCCAGCGACGAGATACCCTCGTCGACAAAAGGTTGCCTGTAAGGGTCTCTCGGCGTCGAGGTTGTTACGTCGTTGTAACCGAACAACGATGAGACAGCCCCATCGCTGAATGATGACGGGAGGGTATACGGCCGATATATTTTTTTCTTCATTAGTTTTAGTGTTGATTTTGAGTTTTTTCAGTGTTTTTTCCGATTAGCGATGAGGCAGCCTCATCGTTGAATGATGACGGGGGGGTATATGGGAGATATTGGGCGAGGTGGAGTGAATTTGAGTGGCGGATTGAATGAGGGAGGTGAGAGGTAGGGAAAAGTAAATGGAAAAGGATTGTGGGAGGGAGAATATCATAAATATAATGGCAGATAAAATATCCGGTGTCAGCGATGGAGGAAAAATGGAAGAGTATACCAAAATCCATGGATGTCCAAAAAAAAGTTACGATGGAACGGGCAAAAAAAGAGGTCAAAGATGAAAAACAACACATGAAATGGGAGGGAGAGGAGAAAGGACACATTGAGAGGGGAAAGGCAAATTGAACATAATCAATGCACAAGGATACTCGGACAAATGTAACACAACGAGATTAAGTTGCATTAACAAAAATATTAAACTCATACAGTGATTCCCTATTTTGCAATTTTTTAACTACCCACTATATCCCATTCGTATCATAGGGAAAAACCCAAATCGTGAAACTATGGCTTTCTCTACATCAATCTTAAACTATACAAGATAATCGACTAACTTTTCTACATTCAATAAACCTCTAAAAAAGGAAATGAAGCAACGCAAATACAACTTCTATTTTCTTGTTCCCAGCTTCATCCTTGGCTCTCCACTTTTTCCAATGTGACACAGATTACGGTCAATTCAGAGATTCTTTTATCTTCAACATAAACGCAACGAAGTAAA
>JBBHKE010001283.1:471599-502627 GCA_037447655.1 Zygnema cylindricum | reverse complement strand
CGCTGGAGAGGGAGAGGGAGAGAGAGGGCGAGAGGGAGAGGGAGCGGGAGAGAGAGGGAGAGGGAGAGCTCGCTAACGGGAGAGGGAGGGGAAGAGGCACTATGAGAGGGAGAGGGAAAAGAAAAGGGAGAGAGAGAGGAAAAGGGAGAGGGAGAGGGTGAGAGAAAGGTAGGATCGGGGGAAGATTAGGGAGAGAGGAGAGGGAAGGGGATAGAGAGAGGATAGAGAGAGGATAGGGAAAGTGAGAGGGGAAAAATAAATGTATAAAACTTACACGATTTTGTTCTCGTTACTTCTTCATAAAAATAAACAAAAAAAATAATGGAGGAGATACACGGGTGTGATACCTTGATGACATGGAAACCATGGCGGCCGGACGTTCGCGTGCGTCCTGTTGGAAAAATTGGAAGATTTCGAAAGTGGCAGCGCAAGCATGACGAACCACGTAAAAAATAAAAAACCAAAGGATCGATGTGATTCGTTTAAAAAGAATCTCTTTTCTGGGGTCTGTCCGCATTTGGCGTTACCCAAGCCAAATATCACCAACGCCAAATGTTGTATTTTAACTCTAATTTTATTTTTTAATAACTCTAATATGGGTGCCATTGCAAACTCACACCCAAATTAATGTCATCACATACTCTATTTGGTTGTCATTTTGCACATTTGCGCCAAATTAGGGTTTACATTTACGCTAAATAGACTATCGTCGCGAAATAGAGTGTACGATTACCCTAATTATATGTACACCCTTAATTACAGTGACCACATAAACAGTTGAGGAAGGCAGTTAAAACGCCACAATCACAAGTCACACTGTTGCGTTGTTTTACGGCAAAATTCCGTAACTTCCAACGTTCACGCATGTCCGGTGTTCACACGTTCGACCACGACAACGACATTCGAACATATGTGAACACGTTTTTTACCGACCTCATTTGATCGTGTTTTTCCAGAGCACATTTACATGCGCACGCAACAACGTAAATATTTTTTTGTTATTTTTTACTAAAAGCCGTACTAAATAGTACGGCTCTGACAGACCGTACACCACACTATTTAAGATGGCACCATATTAGAGTCATGAAACCTATTTTACGGAACACCTCAAATAACGTGTAGAAACATTTAGAATGTTTAATTCTATTTGAGAATTTGCCCAAAAAAACGGGGTACCTCAATTAGCGTTCAACACGCTAATAGCGATTCACGGTGTACACCTTGAATCGTTATTAGCGTATAAAAGTTATTAGTGTAAAGAAAAAAATAGCGTCATTCATTCTAATTTAGTGTCAGGAGACGTGGCAGATTATGGTCCACGTCCTTAAATAGTGTAATTTATTATATTTAAGGTATCAATGTCAAAATTTCGGGGTGCCGATATAGCGCACATAAGGCTAATAACGATTCACGGTGTACAGTACAACTTGAATCGTTATTAGCGTATAGAAATTATTAGTGTAAAGAAAAAATTAGAGTCATTCATTCTAATTTAGTGTCTGGAGACGTGGCAGATTATGGTCCACGTCCTTAAATAGTGTAATTTATTATATTTACTCCTACTTGCTAAAAACCTTTGCTGTACTCGTCCTAAATCCATAACATTATCCATCCTCACTTATGAAAGACTAAATACACAAAGGACAAAAAGCAAAAAGGACAACACAAAAATGTCAAAAATACGGAAGTGAGAGAATAAGGAAAGGACAAAATACAAATACAGAAAAGACAATATACAGAAAATGATATAATATTCAAAGGACAAAATACACACAAGATAAAGAAAGGACAAAATACACAAAGGACAAGACACACAGGACAAAATTTAAAATTGACAAAGTATAGAAAAAAAGGCACACAAAGGACAAAATAAAGAAAGGACATAAATACAAAAGACAAAACACAAAAACGAGAAGATACAAAATAAACAAAATACAAAAACGACAAAATACACAAAAGACAAAATACACAAAGGACAAAACAAAGAAAGGACAAATAAAATATGACAAATAAAGAAATGACAAAATACGGAAAGGACAAGATACACAACGGACAAAAAACAGAAAGGCCAAAATACGGAAAAAATAAGATACACAACGCACAAAACACAAAAATGACAAAATATGGAAGAGACAAGGAACACAAAAGACAAAATAAAGGAAAAAAAAAACAAAAAACAATACAGAATGAAAATATACAAAAATGAAAAAATACACAAAGGACAAAATACACATGACAGTTATGCATAAAAGACAAAGTAATGAAAGGACAAAACAGGGAAAAGACAAAATATAGAAAAGACTAGGCACACAAAGGACAAAATAAAGAAAAGACAAAATAAAAGACAAAATATAGAAAATGACAATATACCAAAATGGCAAAATGTGAAAGGTGAAGCCATCAGTATATAAATAAGAGAACTGCGTTCGCCTTCAGGGAAAACCTTATGTAGGCGCCGTGTCTGTCTTGATTTTTTTCTGTCACACGGCCGTACTGCGGGCACGATGTAGCGCTGTCGCCCGTCGTGGTACAGACAACAGTACCGTGGCACAATTCTACGTTGCCGCCCGCCAGCTTGCGTAATTCTACGCTGCCGGCGGCTGGCATAATTCTACTATGCCGGCTGCTGGCGTAATTCTACGCTGCCGGCTGCTGGCGTAATTCTACGCTGCCGGCCGCTGGCGTAAATCTACGCTGCCACTCGGTGGCGTAATTCTACGCTGTCGGCTGCTGGAATAATTCTACGCTGCCGGCGGCTGGAGTAATTCTACGCTGCCGGCTGCTGGCGTAATTCTACGCTGCCGGCTGCTGGCGTAATTCTACCCTGCCGCTCGGTGGCGTGATTCTAAGCTGTCCTCTGCTGGCGTAATTCTACGCTGCCGTCTGCCGCTGGCGTAATTCCACGCTGCCGACTGCCGCTGGCGTAATTCTACGCTGCCGCTCGGTGGCGTGATTCTAAGTTGTCGTATGCTGGCGTAATTCTACGCTGCCGCCTGCTGGCGTAATTCTACGTTGCCACCGGCTGGTGTAATTCTACGCCGCCGTGCGTCAGCAGTTCATACCGCTGTACCTGGCACAATGTAACGTTGCCGTGCGATCGTCCGCAATAGGGACCGCCGCACCACTGGCGAAATGCAACATTGCCGCCCGCCAGTATCTACGAACGACCACCGGCAGTACGGTAAAAAAAAACACTTTAATTGATCAAATAACCCTTTAGTTTTGTTCCCATGAAGAGTGTATTACTACTGTCAAGAGAAAAATACAAAATTAAAAATTGGTTTTTTTTCGATTAAAAATTATAGACCTTTGGCTGCCGTGTTGAAAACCTTAAATAGGCGATATCTGTTTGCGGGCGAGGCGATGTCTGTATATCCGCGCGACCCAAAACAAGATGTCCCTTATGACCAAGGCCCATGTTCCCATGTGCCGTCGGTGCAAAATTGATGCCTCAACATACATCGCAAGAGAAAAAAAGAAAAGGTACGCGTGTGCCATCCCGGCTCAATTGATGCTTAAAATAACATATCAAATGAAAGATTACGAAATATTGTAATTCGTAAGAAACGGTTATTAATAAAGGGATATATTATTATTGTTGTTGATTTACAATTCACATTACATGCAAGTACGTTGCTAAGTCGTGAAGTATACAAGCAGTAATAATATATCATTGCATTTTTTTGGTTTTAAATTGGAGTTGATTTATGAAAGCGGCACAAAATGTGTAGATGTCAATAGCTTACATTACTTCACTATTGCAGTTTGAAAGAGTTTATGATGCGTATGTGACCTTAACGCAAACACCCTATGGTTGTTGTTGCAAAGTAGACGTGAGTACGCATATTCAAGCTGAACAAGAACTCACAATATGTGATCCGACAATGTACGAACCGACAAGATGTGAACCAACAATATATTAACCTACAAGATATGAACTGCAAAAGTACGAACCGACAATATATGAATCGACAATTTATAAACCGACAATATATGCACCGGAAATATATGAACCAACAATATGTGAACCAACAATATATGAACGGACAACAAGAAAGAGGGAGAGAAGAGTGATAGAAGACGAAGAGGGAGAGAGAGAGGGAGAGGGGAGAGACAACAAGAGAGAGGGACGGGGGAGAAAAAACAAACGAGATAGGAAAAAGAAAAGAGCGTTGAATCAGTGTGTCTAACACTAATAGCAATCCATGGTGTATTTAGATGTTTCCATAAACAGGAGAAGGTAATACAATGTGAAATTTGACATTACTTTTACAAAAGTGAAATAAAGAAGTTTCGAAAGAAACTTATCTGTAACATTGTTAGAGCTATAAAAAGTTAATATAAAAAATTATGTTTAATCCTAATTGGATTGTTAACGTTTTAAAGTAAGTTGCATAGGTATACATACTTCGACACACTTATGTTCTAACATTACTATTTCTTCAATGGAATATTCTTGCTGTTTGGAAGTGTGTATGTTTTCTATGCTTATACCATCACTCTATAGGTGTTGTTCGAATAAAAGTTACAGAGAGACTCTTTACATATAATGCATGTCGTACAATTGCTTATTGAACACATAAACGTATATTTGTATAATACTTTGGTAAGGCTCAACAAAGCGTGATAAAACAACACGAGATACATGCCCATATAACAAGCACAACAAAACACGACATGAATCATGTCCGTGTAACGGGCATTGATTAACTTATGTGAACAAAAACATATTGTGTAACAAAACACACCAACATGAGATCTGTAGCTAAAAATAAATATTAGTGTTTTGACAGTTACACATAGATATAGGCGGAGAATGGTTAGTTAAGTATAGTTAGTCAGTTGAAATTGCTAGCGCAACACACCATTGAACGTTATTACAAAGGTGACGCTCAGTCATCAATAAACCCATTTAATCTCAATTACAATATTCTTGTTGTGGAGTAGACAAAATATGATCATGAACTTCAAAACATGTTTGTTTGCATAGAATGACATCTTTCAAGGGACATTATCTCGGTTTAAAATTGTCTATATTTGTGTTGTAAATCAAAACACCCTATGGTTGTAATTCCCATATATAATTTACATTTGTGTAGTTCATCAAAAAACCCACCTGTAGTTGTTCCCAAATATATAGAGTACAAAAACTCTATACAACCTTAAACACACACAACACGACCTTTGCCCATGTAACGGGCTTTGATAAACTAGTAGAAGCAAATAGAAAGGAAAGAATAGGAACAGACAGAATGCTCTTATTTGATTAATAATTTCAAAACTGATACAAAACAAAAGGAAAAGACAAGCTAAATAGAGAGAATATCTCGAGAGTACCCTCTCGAGAACTGAAACGTACTTTCCTATTTTGAAGGGGCACTTGACCTTTCGGTCAAGAGCCAGGGTCAAGATTTATAACCAGATCCTGACCAGAATCTAATTACGTAAAAACACATTGATTGTAAAACAGAGAAAGACCGAAATACTGAAATCCTAGATACTAGGACAGACTGCACAGACTGCAGAATTCTGAATAGCAAAATTCTAGATGACAAAATTCAGAATTTCGCTATTTAAAAACATTGAACAGAAACATTAACTTCAATCAAAGACTACTCTTCTAACACCCCCCCTCTTTGTTAGAAGATAAGACCGCCAGACGCTCGGTGCAATTCGAACTGAGGTCGATGGAGAGACTAGGTTAGGAAGTCCGCCCATCGAGACTTGGTTAGGAAGTCCGCCATCTGGAGAGAAGTCTGGTAGCATTGAAAGGTGAGAATTCCAGTTGCGATAGTTTCCCGTGTAGAGTGGAACTGGATGTCTATGTGCTTGGTTCATCGGTAATGAACCGGGTTACTCATTAGAGCGAGGGCGCCTTGTGAGTCACAAAATATCTGGGTTGGGGAAGTCTGGGGAAATTGAAGATTTGCAAGGAGAGATCGAAGCCAGATCGCTTCCTTGGCAGCATGTGTCGTTGCCATATATTCAGCCTCAGTTGAGGAGAGGGGATCGCTTCCTTGGCAGCATGTGTCGTTGCCATATATTCAGTCTCAATTGAGGAGAGGGCAACAGTAGGTTTTTTTTTGGAGGCCCTGGGGACGAGGGCTCCTCCGAGTGAGAAGCATACACCTGAGGTGGAGCGGCGGGTGTCGAGATCTCCCCCCCAGTCCGCATCGCAAAAGCCAATGAGGGTAGGAGAGTTGCCACCGGAGAAGGTAAGGCGTAGGGTTTTGGTGCCTTGCAGATAGCAGAGGACTCGCTTAGCCGCAAGGAGGTGCTAAGGGTTGGGTTAGAAACAAATTGACTAAACTGCCCGACTGCCCGACTGCAACAGCAACTGGCCTAGTGCAAGTCATGGCATACATGAGGCAGCCGACCATGGATCTATATAAGTCATGGATGTCTTCGTGGACAGGCCCACTAGAGTTGGAAGCAAGTTTGGTGTTTGCATCTAAAGGAGTGGAGACAGGAGTGCAGTTTGACATAGGGAACCTTTTTAGGACCTCAGAGATATATTTTTCTTGAAAGAGATAAAGGGTTTTGGTAGGACGATCACGGGTTACTAAAATTCCAAGGCAATATTCCAATTCCCCTAAATCTGTTATTGCAAAATAAGAGTTAAGCATGTTTTTGACGTGCAGAATTGCAGACAGAGAGGGACTAGAGAGAACAAGATCATCGACGTAAACGATGATGATTAAAAGGGACTCGTTTTTACCCTTGAAGAATATACCAAAGTCGGCTGCAAGCTTACAGAAGCCTTCATGTATGAGAATGAAGGTGTTCACTCTAAACGCGAGGGGCTTGCTTCAAGCCGTAAAGAGATTTGAGGAGGCGAAAAACGAGATGCTCATTGCCCGGGGAGATTTAACCTTCACGTTGGCAGACAAATATTTCTTCCTTGAGGGCGCCATAGAGGAACGCCGTTTGCACATCCATCTGATGGACGTGCCTGTCTTGAGAGGCGGCGAGAGGGATAAGGATGCGGATGGATGCGAATTTGGCCACAGGTGCATAAGTCTTTGTAAAGTCAAGCCCTTTTTTTTGAAGAAATCCCTTCGCAACAAATCTGGCTTTGAACCGATCAAGGGTTCCGTCAGATTTTGTTTTGATTCTAAACACCCATTTAGAGCCGATGACTTTTCGATCTTTAGGGAGGGGTGTAAGGTTCCAAGTTTTATTTTGTTTGAGAGACGAGAATTCCGCATCTGTAGCCGCTTTCCATTCTGCGGCATTCGGGCTTGCCATGGCCACAGCAAAGGTTGGAGGGACATCAAAAGTTGCAATATTGGCGACACCATGAGTGACGCGCCTAGCTTCAATTCTGGCACTAGGGACATCAAAAGTTGCAATATTGGCGACACCATGAGTGACGCGCCTAGCTTCAATTTTGGCACTTTTCCGGAGGCCAGCGCGCTGAACGGGCAAAGGTGTTTCCGGAAGGACACGGGGAATAACGTAAGAAGGCTCATTTGGGCGGATGGGAGAGAGGGAGTAGGGATCAGAGAGTGTCCTTTGAAGAGGTAGGGAGTTTGATGAAGGGGAAGGAGTAGATGAGGTTCGGGTAAGGGAAGGGGAGGAAATAGTGAGAGGAGAGGCAAGAACAGAGGGATTAGAGAGATATGTGGAGGATATTACTGAAACTGGGGCTGTTGGAGGAGGCGAGGTGTAAACGGAAGGGGAAAGGGAAGGAGGAGAGGGATAAAGGAGTTTGTGTAACAAGGGAGTTTCATCGAATGTGACATCGCGGCTGAGTGTAACTTGGCGTTCCTGGATTAGCCAAATTCGGTATGCCTTTGATTCGTTCGAATATCTGACCATGTAGCCGAGTTTTGCACGGCTGCTCCATTTTCCAGCGGGCGTAAGATCCTTGATCCACGCAACACTACCGAATATTCGTAAGTGGCTGACGCTCGGTTTTGTTCCTGTCCAAGCCTCGTGAGGTGTGAGATTAGGGAGACTGGAAGTCGGACATAGATTTCGGAGATAGTTTGCCGTAGTAGCGGATTCTCCCCAGAATATTGTTGTGAGACCGGCAAAATGGAGCATGGAGCGTGCCATGTTGATGACGGTACGGTTGTACCGTTCGGCGACACTGTTCTTTTGAGGTGTGTATGTCACTGTGGTCTGGTGTGTGTGGTCTGGTGTGTGATACTATGAGCAGAGAGAAACGAGGCAAATTTTGTGGAACAGAATTCACCGTCGGTATCTGTACGGAGAACTTTGATTCGAGAATTGTGGAAATTTTCCACTCTTGCTTTGAATTGTTGAAAAGTAGCAAAAGTATCTGATTTTTGACGAATAAGGTAGATGTGACAGCAGCTTGTTGAATCGTCAATAAATGTGACAAAGTATTGAGAGCCGTTGTGACTTTAACTGACATTGGTCTACATAGATCAGAGTGGATTAAATCAAGTGGTCCGTGTGATTTGGACGTACTTGAGGGAAAGGACGGTCGAGAGAACTTTCCTTCAACGCAACCGGAACAAAATGGAAGTTTTTGATGGGTCAAGGGTTCCAGTCCAATCACAAGACCCTTGGTCAAGTCATGGAGACTAGAGCCGGACAGGTGGCCATATCGGAGGTGCCATTTGGAGAAGGTGGCTTGTGAGGAAGCGACGGCCATGTTGGCGAATCCAATGGGAGAGATGGACGAGAGGATATAGATGTCGCCTCTTTTTACTCCGAATCCGACCGTTGATTTTGATGGGGATAAAAAGTCAACTCAGTTAGAGGAAAAGACGGTTGTTGCTCCTTGTTTCAAGGCCGATGGCCATATCGGAGGTGCCATTTAGAGAAGGTGGCTTGTGAGGAAGCGACGGCCATGTTGGTGAATCCAATGGGAAAAAAGGACGGGAGGATATAGATGTCGCATCTTTTTACTCCGAATCTGACCGTTAATTTTGTTGAGGATAAAAAGTCAACTCGGTCAAAGGAAAAGACGGATGTTGCTCCTTATTTCAAGGCCGCACCGACAAAGAAGAGATTTTTTCGTAGTTCCGGTACAAAAAAGACGCTGGAAAGGGTAATACTGGTTTGACGGTTGGTGGAAGGTGTGATTGTACGATCGATACTGGTTTGACGATTGGTGGAAGGTGTGACTGTACGATCGATATGAGTGGTCGTGAGAGTACTGTTGTTGCCAAGTACAATTGGCATTGGAGGATTGAGTGGAGTCATAGATCAGAACCAATCGGCGCGAGATGATAAGTGGTGAGATGCGCCCGAATCAACGATCCAAGCGAAGTCAGGGACCTGGTATGATTGTTGTACCGCGGAGGACAATGCGAATCCATAATCGGATTGCGTCATTGATGAAGGCGAATTGACATTGTCCACCGGTGGATGGAGTACGGGCAGTTGGGTAGAAGCCGACAATGGATAAGTAGGAGCGTATATTGGGATTCGCGAACTGGAGTGATTGGGTAGAAGCCGACAATGGATAAGTAGGAGCGTATATTGGGATTCGCGAACTGGAGTGATCCGCCAGATGAGTTGGGCCGTACTGATAGTGGCATTCGACAAAAGGGTTGGTTGGGAGTACGCCAAATTTCCAAGGGCAAATGTGCTTTCACCAGATGAAGCTTGACTCTGGTATGATACACGCCCTCTAGGTTGTCCTCGTCCACCAGTACGGCCGGGTCTATCTTGTCGTTCATTTTTGCGTTGAGGTGCCGGAACCACATCTATGATGTGATCTGACGCTCGATAGTAACGACAAGTGGGAGAAGGAGATTTTGGCGGCCTAGGATTGGGCGAAAAGGTCGCCAGAGCGACTCCTGATTTTGTTTGAAAAGATTGTTTTATTTCCTCGTGAACCAATCGCGCAGTTAGGGTCGGAATAGTCAGAGCGACTGGCGAGTTATCAAGGGAGGAAATGAGGGAGGAATAGTAATCCGATAAACCTCCCAGGATGGCCGAAATAAGATCGTCATCGGAGATTGGCGATTTGATGCTCTTAAGTTGACCAGCCAGCGACTTGAGATGTTGGACGTAGGTTTGAATAGAATCCGTAGGCAGCTTGCGATAAGTATTCAGCTGCCTCTTGAGAAAGAGCTTGTTGGACCAGGACTGATTCTCATATGCAGAGGACAACAGTGACCATGCATTGTGAGCAGACAGTGCGTCGCGGACAATGTCGATTTGTGATGACTCTAGAGCGAAGACAAGCCGAGAGTGGGCCTCCTCGTTTTTAGCGAGCCAAATTGTTTTGGCAGCAGCGTCACGCTACCACTAATGATCGACCAAAGTTTCTCACGACGAAATAGATGTTCTATCTGGTATTTCCAACCGTAAAACTCTGTCCCATTAAATTTGGCAACGGTATTGGCGTTGCCGGGCCCATAACCTGTGAAAGGTGAAGCCATGGTAGCAAATAGAGTGGAAAGAATAGGAATAGACAGAATGCTCTGATTTTATTAATAATTTCAAAACTGATACAAAACAAAAGGAAAAGACAAGCTAAATAGAGAGAATATCTCGAGAGTACCCTCTCGAGAACTGAAACGTACTTTCCTATTTTGAAAGGGCACTTGACTTTTCGGTCAAGAGCCAGGGTCAAGATTTATAACCAGATCTTGACCAGAATCTAATTACGTAAAAACACATTGACTGTAAAACAGAGAAAGACCGAAATACTGAAATCCTAGATACTAGGACAGACTGCACAGACTGCAGAATTCTGAATAGCGAAATTTTAGATGACAGAATTCAGAATTTCGCTATTTAAAAACATTGAACAGAAACATTAACTTTTATCAAAGACTACTCTTCTAACACAAAATACACAAAGGGCAAAATACACAAATGAAAAAACGCAGAAAGGACAAAGTACGGAATGGACAAGATACACAACGGAAAAAATCCAAAAATGAGAAAATACGGAAATGACAAGATACACAACGAACAAATAAAAAAAAGACAAAGTATGGAAAAGAAAAAACACACAACGGACAAAATAAAGAAGGGACAAAACTACTAAAGACAAAATACAGAAAGGTCAAGATACATAATGGACAAAATACAAAAAGGACAAAAATACACAGGAAAAAATATAGAAAAGACAAAATACACAAAGGTCAAAAAGTACAAAGGACAAGATACAGAATGGATAAAATACAGAAAAAGACAAAATATAGGAGGACAATATATGGAAAAGACAAATACACAAATGACAAAATACATAAAAGGACAAAATCTTGAAGAATGACAAAATACAAAAATGGCAAAATACATCAAGGACAAAATGCATAAGGGACAAAATACAAAAAGGGGCAAAATACATGAAGGACAAACACAGAAAGGATAAAATACAAAAATGACAAAAAAATAGAAAAAGACAATACAAAAAGGAAAAATATATAAAACACAAAATATAGAAAAGACAAAACAAAAAACAAAATAAAAAAAGGATAAATACAAAACAGACAAAACACAAAAAAAAAACAAAAAAAAGAAAGGTCGTAAAACCTAAAGACAATATACAAAAGACTAAACCCATAAAAAACAAAACCCAATAAAGACAAAATATGTAAAAGAAAATACACGGAATACAAATACACAAAAACAATAACAAAAAGACGATAGGTTAAAGACAATACATAAAGGACAAAATATACAAAAGACAAAATACACAAAAAACAAAATATGTAAAAGACAATACACAATTGACAAAACACAAAAAGGACAGATTACACAAAGGACAAATTACTCAAAGGTCAAAGCAATCAAAAGACAAAATCCACAAAAGACAAATATGCAAAAGACCAAAAAAGTAGAAAGGACAAAATAGAGAAAAGCCAAAATGTACAAAATACATAGTATGGAAAAGAAAAAGCATAAAAAGGACATAATAAGAAAAGGACAAAATGTACAAAGACAAATAAAAGAAAAAAATATACAAAAGACAAAATTCTCAAAAAGGTCAAAAAAAGGACAATATACACAAAAGACAAAATTTTCAAAAGGACAAAAAAAGAAAAAGGATAAAATAAACAAAGGACTAAATACACAAAAAACAAAAAAAACAGAAGACAAGATATGGAATTGATATAATACGAAAGGACAAAATACACAAAAGACAAAATATAGAAAAGACAAAACCAACTGAAAAGACGAAACACCAAAATGACAAATTACGAAAAAGACAAAATGTCAAAGGACTAGTGTAGAAAGTACAATCCACAAACGAAAAAAAAACCAGAAAATACAAAATACGAAATGGACAAATATGAAAAGGACAAAATCCACAGAAGACTAACAAAACAAAAAATACAAAATGGACATTACAAGAACAGGACAAAATACAGAAAGGACAAAATACACAAAAGACAAATTTCACAAAAGATGAAACACAAGACAAACAAATTATGGAAGAGACAAAAAAACAGAAAAGACAAAATAAACAGAAAAAAACAAAACACAAAAAGGACAAATGTAAAAGGACATGTACAAAGGACAAAGATAAAATACACAGGACAAAATGCAGAAAAAAAGACTACAAAATGGAGAGAATACAAAAGGACAAATGTAAAAAGGACAAATATAGAAAGGACAGAATAAACAAAGGACAAAATATAATAAAGACAAAACTCCACAAAACTCAAACTACACAAATGACAAAATACATAAATGACAAAAAAAATCAAAAGATAAAATAGGAAATTGATAAAACACGACAAGGACAAAATACTTAAAAGACAAAACAGAAAAGGACAAAAGAAAAGGACATTACACATAGGACAAAATATAGAAAATACAAGTTACACAAAAGACAAAATGCTTTAAAAGACAATACAAAAAAGACAATATGAAAAGGACAAATGTATAAAGGACAAAATACAGAAAGGACAAATATATAAAAGACAAAACCATTGAAAACTCTAAAAATACACAGACAAAATACATAATTCAAAACATCTTCGCGCAATGAAAAGTAATAAACCTTGTGAAAAATGCCATGCCCAACTGCAATTAATAAAAAAGAGCCCAGTGCATCCACCACTAAACCTACTTCTCTTGCGCTGTCAGCAAAAATTTGATTCGTGCGAACATAAACATGAGAAAAATCAAGATGGAAAAATTATCCTCGCTGATGGACCAGCAAAATTCTGGAACCCGAGACATTTTTGATGAAGCCTTTTAAAAAAGAAAAAAAGACAAACATTCGACTCTAACAGTTGCTAACAGGTTTTAGCAGAAATGGTTGGTAACACGCAGGTTAGGAAGTAACTTACAGAATTTTTTTCCCCGTACAAAACAAAGGCCTAAGTGAAGAGGCAATGTCCTCTATCCCACAATCGCTCGCAGCCTAGAAGCATGCAAAGAATACAAAATTATATTACATTAAAATAGCTTAGTTTGGTTTTCGAAGTAGTAGTTGGCATGCATAGACGAACGGGAACACCATGTGGAGAAAATCCACAATCCTTGATACAGGTTTGAAATTTTTTATGAACTGATTTTGAATATTTCAGCTATATTCAATTCGCAATGATGCACCTTCGAAGGAAAAATAAGCCATTTGCCAAGGAAAATTTATTTTAGTGACCAATTAAACGAGCACTTCCCAAAATAACAACTCAGGATTCTTTTGTAGTTTCAAAACAAACTTCAGCCATGGGGAAATGCAAATATAAATCAAAACACCGAAGCTAATGACTTCAAAACACCTTAATGAATCACTAAGTGCTGGAGAACGTCACAAACATTTTTCATTTTGTTTCAGAACTTGGGAGGACAAATCAGAAAACCCAAACCAAAATTAGACTAATAACTTGATTCTCCAAAATCCAAGAGTATGGCACTAAAAACAGGTTCAAAATTCAATAAGTGTTTGAAATCCAAGAGAGGCACCAAGAATAAGCTTAAATTTCAGACAAAACAAAATCCACGATGGAAGACCATCCACGATGTACTTTATATTCGATTAAAACCTCAAATCGAGGGGCAAAAAAAAATCCTTTTATGATTTGACTCTCAGTAACAGCGAAAGAGTTCATTTTTTTTTTGGGCAAAAGCTGGTAGAGTCCCAAAAAAAAAGACATAACCAAAAAGCTGACAAAAAAACGAGAGCATACAGAATCAAGAAAAATTATATTCGTTAATAAAAGATTCATGAAAAGGCCGCTAATGAAAAGTTGAGCCAGCGTAAAAGATGAGGAAGTGGATTGAATAAGAAGTTAATGAACAAAGCGCAAAACTGCCGGAAAAAAAGTGAAAAACAAAAGTAAACCATGCTGAATCCCGTAAAGTTTTTAAAAACTCAAAATGAGTTCACAACATGAGAAAATTTCCAAAATCGTCATATGCCACCATCTTAAAACCATTATAGGAGGATCATCCAGAAATACCATCATGCCTCAACTCACAGCATTCTCCATATTTACAATTTTCTATACCATTTTCTGCTAGCAATTTCATGGTTAAAAAAAAAGGATCTGTTGTTGACAAAAAAACCGGGAAAGGAATACAAAAAACTCACCAAATGTCAAACCAAAGCCACAGGAAAAGGGAAAGGAAAACTGCAAACTTTTTACAGTATTAAGGAATATAATTTGCAGAATCGGTCAAAAACAAGTGCGATAAACCCAGAGATAATGAAATCCTTTATCATATCCACACTCCACAGCTCCTGGGAATTACGGAATCAGCATAGGTGAATAAAAACTATAGAAAGAACTGAATTATAACAAACTCGTTCCATGGCAGAAGCAAGAAACTTAAGCGTTTTTTCTTCCTTAAGACAGAAAGGAAGTTAACCTGTGTAAGACCGAAAGCTACACGAATAAGAGCTAAGCTTATTGAGGCCAACAAATTATGCAAAAAGGTCAAAATATATTAGAGAAAAAAAAACAATGAGAACAATGAAAAATGGGTACACTCTATAATCACTCAACTTGTGTCTAACTTGCAATCGTAAAAAAAAAAAAAAAAAAAACAAAAAAAAAAGAATTAATAAAAATTAATTAATTAATTAATTAATTATTTAATGTAAGAATCTTACCTTCTCGTTTGGAAAAAGAGTTTTAAAAAGAATTGCTGATCCATTCAGTACAACTGTGAGCGGCTGACTCAAACATATCCCTCCTAAGGTCAAAACAAAAGCACACCGTTAGACAATTTTCGTCAGAGACAAACTCATTTCTTTTATATTGAACCTGGCCTACATGAATGCCAATTTTCAGGATTTAGGGTTCACATTTCGATCATAGATAGTAGCTGCCCTTTCCAGCAAGTAGCTAGTAGCAACTAACAACTGAAACAGGCCATAAAAACAGCAGCAATGATTGCTTCATACGTTTCACTATGCGCGACGTCATCAGATGCAGCGCTAAGGGGCACACACTGGCCTACCCAAGGCAAGTAAACAGAAGAAAAAAAAACATCAACTCACCGACGTGCATCCTGTCGAAAATTCTAAAAAAGCGTGCCGATTTCAATTCCGCGGGAAAGGAAAAGGGAGAAGGGAAGGGAGTTGCACAGTAGAAAAAGAGAGAAAGAGAGGAAAAGGAGAGGGAGAGGGAAAGGGAGCGGAATTGGCCATGGACAGAAAGGTACGTTAGAAAAACGTACGATAAAAAAAAAGTACGTTACAATAACAAGTGGAGTAAAAAACGAAAGTTCCAAACAAACGTTATGTGACATCAAAAAGACAAACAAAAAATAGACGTTAGGACACAAATCGACAAATCAAAATTCGGTCCGTTGGAAACGCACGAAATAATAGAGACGTTAAACTACACGACAAAACAAATGTTAGGACAAAACGACATAGCAAAAAGGAACGTTAGGACTAAAACAAAAAACCAAAAAGCAAAAAGACGAAAGAAAAGAGGGACGCCGACAAATGCGAATTCATAGCGACAAATTAAACAGATAGACGTTGAAGATAAATCGACAAAAGGAAAAGGTACGTTATAATTACAAGACGAGGCAAAAACAATTACGTGGAATAAAACTGCAGAAAAGCCAAACAGATGTGCATTCACATGAAACGACAAATTTAAAATGAACGTTGGTATACAATCGACAAAGTAAAAAATAGTTCCGTTGCAAAAAGTACGCCAAATGTCGGGACCCCTCATCGTTCAATAACAGATAGGGAATTGCTAATCGCAGAGACGATTTTTGCTGCGCGCAGGTAATTGTCAGAAATTGTACATTTGAAGTACAGTTTCGTACAATCTACGTACCTTTAAGTTCAGATTTGACGGTCAACCGTTTAACAAATTTGATTGGCGAAATATTGTAACGGCGGTTAAAAAAGTGTCGCGCTTGCGAACGTCTACAAAAAAAAAAAACAATTCACACGGCCGACGCAGGTTTACTGTAACAAAACTGCGGCAACCACATATAAATATAATGGCTGCGCGCAGGTACTGTAGTTTCTCATTTCACGTGAGCTCATCGATATTTATACGCGGGAACGCTTTTTTATTTTGTACGAAGTATTTCGTTTCGTGCGAGTTTATACATGTTGTACGTCGTCCTTTAATTTGTGTCCAAGTTCAATGTAACTGTTCGCGATTACTGCGGCTAAGTCAAATGTCGGTGGGAGAGCATGACGGTGTGTGCTCTCACAGTGGAGCTCACGTGAAGTGAGAAACTACACCGTGAATCGCTATTAGCGTGTTGGTCGCTAATTGAGGTACCCTGTTTTTTTGGGCAAATTCTCAAATAGAATTAGACATTCTAAATGTTCCTACACGTTATTTGAGGTGTTCCATAAAATAGGATTCATTACTCTAATATAGTGCCATCGTAAATAGTGTGGTGTACGGTCTGTCAGAGATGTATTTTTTGTACTTTTTTAAGTAGATAAGTACAGAAAAGATATTCACGCTGTCCCGTAATCGCGCTAACATGTAATTGCGTAAATATTTTCCGGCATTCACGGATGAAAAAAAAATGCGACGGCGTACGATTTGAACAATTTCGTACATGCACATGTTGTAGTGTGGAGATATTCTGAACCGAAATTTTTTACAAAGCATTTTGCAAACTAGAGTGTACGAAAAATTAGAATAAAAATTATTTCCAAAAAAGACGACATTCCCAAATAGCGTAAATAACGCTAATTGTTTCATTACGCTATCTATTTCATTACGCTAATAGCGATTCACGGTGTAGCGTACCGCAGACCTCCTTGCAATATTCTTCATGTGCGGGAAAAAGGGTTAGCGATATTCTATCATATCGCTGAATTGTATCAAGCAGCGATGAGCGCTGCGATATTTGTGCAAACAGTATTTAGAATGTCGAATTCTGCCACGTCGACTCTTGGGAAATATTTGCTGTTTATAAAGATTTACGATTTCCCGGTATATTACTAAAATGTACATTCACGTCATTCAAGATTCACAAAATTTGGAAATCACCGTACCTGAAGTTTGACAAGCCGTCAATAGAAACTTTATGACATAGTTCAAAACAATGAAAACATAGATGTTTCATTCGTACTATGCGCACGGTAAAGTATTTTGAAAAAGAATGCATATGCGCATTATTCAAAATTTCACATTTTTTTAAATGCGTTGACCGGATTTGACTTATTAATAAAATGGGGTACCCCAATTAGCGTCATGTACGCTAATAGCGATTCACGGTGTACTGTAGTTTCTCATTTCACGTGAGCTCATCGATATTTATACGCGGGAACGCTTTTTTATTTTGTACGAAGTATTTCGTTTCGTGCGAGTTTATACATGTTGTACGTCGTCCTTTAATTTGTGTCCAAGTTCAATGTAACTGTTCGCGATTACTGCGGCTAAGTCAAATGTCGGTGGGAGAGCATGACGGTGTGTGCTCTCACAGTGGAGCTCACGTGAAGTGAGAAACTACACCGTGAATCGCTATTAGCGTGTTGGTCGCTAATTGAGGTACCCTGTTTTTTTGGGCAAATTCTCAAATAGAATTAGACATTCTAAATGTTCCTACACGTTATTTGAGGTGTTCCATAAAATAGGATTCATGACTCTAATATTGTGCCATCGTAAATAGTGTGGTGTAAGGTCTGTCAGAGACGTACTTTTTGTACTTTTTAAAGTAGAAAAGTACAGAAAAGATATTCACGTTGTCAAGGAGTCGCGCTAACATGTAATTGCGTAAATATTTTCCGGCATTCGCGGATGTCAAAAAAACGCGACGGCGTACGATTTGAACAATTTCGTACATGCACATATTTTAGTGTGGAGATATTCTGCACCTAAAATTTTTACAAAGCAGTTTGCAAATTATAGTATACGAAAAATTAGAATAAAAATTATTTCCAAAAAAAACGACATTCCCAATTAGCGTAAATAACACTAATTGTTTCATTACGCTAATAGCGATTCGCGGTGTACCTACGCGCACCCATTTTATTTATATGTGGCTGCCGCAGTTTTGTTACAGTAAACATGCGCCGGCCGTGTGAATTGTTTTTTTTTTAAGACGGTCGACGTTCGCAAGCGCGACACTTTTTTAACCGTCGTTACAATATTTCGCCAATCAAATTTGTGCGACGGGCTGACCGTCAAATCTGAAATTAAAGGTACGTAGCTTGTACGAAACTGTACTTCAAATGTACAATTTCTGACAACTACCTGCGCGCAGCAAAAATCGTCTCAAGATAATATATGTTATCAGACTTATCGCGTATCGCGAACAACACTAAGGGTGAAGTTCCATTAGACGAAAAGTGAGGTTGTTTACAGAAATTCGGACCTCTCCGTACTACACCGTACCTCTTATTTTGTTTTTATCCGCAAAACAACATTACAGAGAAATCTTGCCAATATTCTCCAAAATTATGGGAGTTAACAATGGCCGTTGGATATTTTTTCGCGAAGCATTCGCTTCGAAAGTTTCTGTAATTGGTGATGTACCTCGCGAGGTACATCACCAATTACATAAAATTTTGAGCCGCGACACGTTCGATAATGAGCATACGTGTCAAGATGGCAACCAACGGAAATCAAAAAATTTCGCACACGATATACGCATTAAAAAATCCAATAGAAAATACAAACGAAATGTCGTAACGCACTTTCGTCACACTATTTCTATTAGCGCCCATTCGTCACACTATTTCTGTAAACGCTCATTCGTCACGCGAAAAAACAAGAACCTTAAAAAAATGAGGTGGTATCTGACAAGGCGTCTGCAAAGAGTACAAAAGTTATGTTGAACGATGACTTGGTATGCACGTACATGGTACTCAAATGGAGATTTCTGGTCGGTGTGCAAATCATTGACGATTTTCAATATCACATCTATAGTTACGTGGCACCACTCCTTTACTAACACGTGCATTATAAACTCTGCGCAATGGAACTTTGTTCAAAGTGTAGCATCCTGTAATGTTGGCCGTACGATTACAGAATGTCGTAATGGAACTTCACCCTAATTGAGCATATGGTACAGGTAAGGTTCGTTAGTTGGCTCGCCCGTGGAGTGCAGGGTGTGCAGGTCTCCTACACAAGGCGAAATACGCCGAGACCTGCACACTTTGCAAAATACCGCGCTGGTATCATGTCAAGAATATTTTTTGTTCGGACTTTAAATATGACCGGGAGGTGTATACATATTTTTTTTGGTACGTTAATTGTTTGTACGGTAACCCATACCAGGTTCCAAGATCAGGAAACCATTTTTGTCTTTGCGCCGACCTGAGCGGATATATGTAGCTTAAACGTCTCAGTTTATTGTTAAGTCGGCAACAACAATGATTCTCACGCGGCTCTGTTGGCCCAAAATAATATTGTTCGATGTGCAGCAAACTGAAGTTAGCTAACTGTATTTAAGATAGTAGAATGCAGTCTGCCACGTCTCCTTAACCCAAATTATGAATATGGTTGTAATTTATTGTTTACAATATTGTACCCCTGCATTAATAACGAGTGTCCGATACAAAACCCATTTGTATGACTTTAACAACATGGTTTGTAAACATTTTATGGATATTTTTGTTAACAATAATTAAAAGTGTGGATATCCACAAAACGTTTAGTTGGAGTAAATTAGTCATCAACATTTTCTTTTTATCTTCCCACGAAGCAATAATTTGTACACAAAGCTTAATTGTTGGTGCGCTTTGAAGGACAGGCTTAGGCACGCTTTAAAACATGTTGTGTATATAAGTCATGCAACTGTATGTCCCAGGTGTAAAACTTATTAGTGTTATAAAAACATTTACTTATAACGTTTGTTCCACTGGAAAAGTGTTGCTACAATATCGTTGTGTATTAATTATAGTGATGGACGATAAACTTTTGGTTTGCGATGTATAGTAAACAGTCTTTCATCAAGAAAAACCATGTACGTACGCTTTATGTTTACACTTTTGTTGTAGCGTATGATATTTAGGGTTTTAAAAATCGCAACATTGTCTAATTATACTTGTTTGAGCTTCTTTTTTGTCCGATTTCAGAAGGTCTCATAGTAACCTATGAAGTTATTACTTGCATATATTATGTTGTGTGTGGTTCGTTGAAATATTCCTTATATAGTTTTTCGTTGATAAATTTCGTCGATATATTGAGGCATGCAACGTGGTTTTTTGTGGAAGTGCGTGTTTCGACCACGCTTTGTAATAACCCACCTATTCATCCGTCGAACATATGACGAATGAACTAAGAAGCACCATAATTGCATAAACTTTGAAAACGTATAACCTTTAAAATTATCGGTGGCCACAACCGTATAAACTTACATAAAAGACTACAAGAGGGTGAAAACCAAGTTTTCCGTCGATATATTGAGACATGCAACGAGGTTTTTTGTAGAAGTGCGTGTTTCGGCCATGCTTTGTAATAACCCACCTATTCATCCGTCGAGCATACGACGAATGAACCAAGAAGCACCATAATTGCGCAAACTTTGAAAACGTGTAACCTTTAAAATTATCGGTGGCCACAACCCTATAAACGTATATAAAATTCTACGAGAGGGTGAAAACGAAGTTTTATGTCGATACATTGAGACATGCAACGAGGTTTTTTGTAGAAGTGTGTGTTTCAACCACGCTTTGTATTAACCCGACTATTCATCCGTCGAGCATACGACGAATGAGCCAAGAAGCACAAAATAATTGCACAATCTTTGAAAACGTATAAACTTTAAAATTATCGGTGGCCACAACCGTATAAACTTATATAAAACCCTACGAGAGGGTGAAATCCAAGTTTTCCGTCGATATATTGAGACATGCAACGAGGTTTTTTTGTAGAAGTGCGTGTTTCGACCACGCTTTGTATTAACCCAACTATTCATCCGTCGAGCATACGACGAATGAGCCAAGAAGCACCATAATTGCGCAATCTTTGAAAACGTATAAACTTTAAAATTATCGGTAGCCACAACCGTATAAACTTAAATAAAACCCTACGAGAGGGTGAAATCCAAGTTTTCCGTCGATATATTGAGACATGCAACGAGGTTTTTTTGTAGAAGTGCGTGTTTCGACCACGCTTCTGTGTTTTGTTAATATTGTGTATGAATATGCAGTATATATATTAGTTGCAATATTTCATATCGTTAGCATTGATACACATGTTTCACACAAAAATCATGAAACAAAGTATTATTATGTACATTTCATACAAAGTTTTTACGACACTTATCAATGCTAACAAGATTCACGTGTTAAAGTGAAAAGTATAACAAATCCCAAATCTAAGTACAACACTAAAAAAAAATTGCCATATGTTTATTGAACTCGTCGTCACTTATAAGTTAACCTATTATTGCACGTAACTCCTCTAATTTTCTAAATCACGACATGTTTCGCTTGAATTGTTTATCATTAACTCCATCATTATGAACCGGCTCAATAGAAATAGCTAAAGACTCTTTTAGTTCCGCTGTGCTCCCATGGAACTGTTTTATTCTAACTTCTTCTAAATACTGTATGGCTTTTGTTAAGTCCCACCCTGGAATAGTCATTAGTTTTTCAATAGAATACACAATTCTAGCACATCGCAACCACCTACTACCTTCTCTGTCCGCCCATACCGAAAATGGAGAGCCTTGTTTTTTATATTTGTTTGTTTCCTTCTGATTCAATACTTTACTGGAGGGAGCACATTCAACCCATAATGGTACTCCTTAAACATCTCTTCCACGTTCACATTACTCCCGCTGCTTTGTACGGTGTACCCCTTCCAATTCGCCCAATCTATATGATATGCACCAAGGCTGACAGAAAGTTGTGCAAAAAATGGTATGGATTGTTGATGTGAGGGAGTGTCGTTTGTAAAAGTGGAGGGTTGGGAAAGAGAAGGGTTGAACTGGAAAGGGGGGGAGGGGACATGGGTTGAGGTAGAGGGTTGGGATGGAGGTGGTGTGGAAAAAATAGGGGGAGGAGAGGCATCGGAGAAAGTAGGGGGTTGAGAAAAGGAAGGCGTGGACTGAAAAGGGGGAGCGGGGACATGGGTTGAGGTAGAGGGTTGGGAAGGAGGTGGTGTGGAAAAAATAGGGGGAGGCGAGGCATCGGAGAAAGTAGGGGGTTGAGAAAAGGAAGGCGTGGACTGAAAAGGGGGCGTGGGGACATGGGTTGAGGTAGAGGGTTGGGATGAAGGTGGTGTGGAAAAAATAGGGGGAGGAGAGGCATCGGAGAAAGTAGGGGGTTGAGAAAAGGAAGGCGTGGACTGAAAAGGGGGAGCGGGGACATGGGTTGAGGTAGAGGGTTGGGACGGAGGTGGTGTGGAAAAAATAGGGGGAGGAGAGGCATCGGAGAAAGTAAGGGGTTGAGAAAAGGAAGGCGTGGACTGAAAATGGGTAGCGGGGACATGGGTTGAGGTAGAGGGTTGGGATGGAGGTGGTGTGGAAAAAATAGGGGGAGGAGAGGCATCGGAGAAAGTAGGGGGCTGAGAAAAGGAAGGCGTGGATTGCGTTGATAATGGGGGTATCATAGGGGGAAATGAAAAAGGGGGGGAATTTGTAGACGAAGAGGGAGGAGGAGTAGGAGTATAAAAATAGGGAGGGGAAAAGGATGGTTGTGAAGTAAAAGAAAACGGTTGCATATAACGTTGTGTGGAGTTCAAAAACAAAGACCCCATTCTCGAAAATCCCCCGTCAAGTTTGGACTCTATTCTCGAAAATCCTCCGTGAAGTTTGGACTCCATTCTCGAAAAGCCTCCGTGAAGTTGGTGTTGAGTTGTCGTGAGTCTTGTGTCAATCATCCCCATACACGTTTGTAACTGTTTGCCCCAATTCTCCACAACATTCTCGAGTTGTTGTATTTTTCCCATGAGGGGTGGGATAGCGTCGTTTCCGACTCGAAGCGCGTGGAGTTCAGCTTTGACCTCGGAGGGAATTGGAATTTCGGCAATAGGGGACCTTTCATCCTTCTTCTCGTCCATTCGCTGCACTGCTTCCGCAAAAGTTCGCCACTCCAAACCGCATTCCCCTACAATAGTTAGAAAGAATGGAGAATTGAAGAAGGCGTGTCGCGGGAATTCCTTCTGCAAAAGTGCAAGATCTTGCCATAAGGTTCTCCTAACGGTGCCCGTTAGTAACTCGAGAAATTTTTGGGCCGAAATATCTCGAGTGTCGTCACTTCCATGTAAATTCCTCTGCGTTTTAAAACATAAAAACATAAATGAAAATATCAAGCAAATACATTAAAAGGGTTTAACATACAATTGCGAAAATTTGAAATAAGTTTTTTTTGCAACTGGAGAGGAAAAATAAACAAATTCATTGAAAATAGGAGTAATTTCGTGTCCAAAAAGATTTCACTCTCACCACATCAAAGGACATACACAAAGCCAATTTAGGCCATTTTCCCCTCCCATCTGCCCCACTATCCCACACTTTCCCTCTATTTTTTTTCCCTCCCTCCAAACCTCATATCCCACCTCTCAGTCCCTGTGCCACACTATTTCTTCCCCTCTCAGCTGCCCCTATATATATTCATATATATATATATATAACTAAAATATTTATATATATATATATAGCCTTTCAATCTCCATCTCTCGCTCTAATATTTTTTTTTCTTCCCTCTTCCTCAGTCCCACCCTATCTCTCCCTCCCATCTGCCCCACTATCCCACACTTCCCTCTATTTTTTTCCCTCATCCCTCATTTCCCACCTCTCAGTCCCTCTGCCACACTATTTCTTCCCCTCTCAGCTGCCCCTATATATATATACATATATATATATATATATATATATATATATATATTATATATATATATATATATATATATATATAAATATTATGGATATAATATATATATATATATATATATATATATATCTAGCCCCTCAATCTTCATCTCTCCCTCTAATTTTTTATTTCTTCCCTCTTCCTCTGTGCCAACCTATCTCTCCCTCACATCTGCCCCATTATCCCACACTTTCCCTCTATTTTTTTCCCTCATCCCTCATTTCCCACCTCTCAGTCCCTCTGCCACACTATTTCTTCCCCTCTCAGCTGCCCCTATATATATGAATAAATATATATATATATATATATATATATATATATATATATATATATATATATATATATATATATATATATATATATATATATGAATAAATATATATATATATATATATATATATATATATATATATATATATATATATATATATATATATATATATATATATATATATATATATATATATATATATATATATATATATATATATATATATATATATATATATATTCATATATATATATATATATATATATATATATATATATACACATCTATACATATGTATATATGTATATATATATATATATATATATATATATATATATATATATATATATATATAACTAAAATATTTATATGTATATATAGCCTCTCAATCTCCATCTCTCGCTCTAATATTTTTTTTCTTCCCTCTCCCTCTGTCCCACCCTATCTCCCCCTCCCATCTGCCCCACTATCCCACACTTTCCCTCTATTTTTTTCCCTCATCCCTCATTTCCCACCTCTCAGTCCCTCTGCCACACAATTTCTTCCCCTCTCAGCTGCCCCTATATATATATATATATATATATATATATATATATATATATATATATATATATATATATATATATATATCTAGCCCCTCAATCTTCATCTCTCCCTCTAATATTTTTTTTCTTCTCTCTCCCTCTGTCCCACCCTATCTCTCCCTCCCATCTGCCCCACTATCCCACACTTTCCCTCTATTTTTTTCCCTCCCTCCATCCCTCATTTCCCACCTTTCAGTCCCTCTGCCACACTATTTCTTCCCCTCTCAGCTGCCCCTATTTATAAATATGTATATATATATATCCATAATATTTATTTATATATATATATATATATATATATATATATATATATATATATATATATATATATATATATATAAATATATCTCTATATATATATAAATATTGCATGTATTTATGTATGTATGTATGTATATATGTATATAATATAAATATATATATATATATACATAAATATATATATTAAAAAAATTATATATAGAGAAAAAAAAATAGAGGGAAAGTGTGGGATAGTGGGGCAGATGGGAGGGAGAGATAGGTGGGACAGAGGAAGAGGGAAGAAATAAAAATTTAGAGGGAGAGATGAAGATTGAGGGGCTAGATATATATATATATATATATATCTATATATATAATACTTATATATATATATATATATATATATATATATATTATATATATATATATATATATATATATATATATATATATATAGGGGCAGCTGAGAGGGGAAGAAATAGTGTGGCAGATGGACTGAGAGGTGGGAAATGGGGGATGGAGGGAGGGAAAAAAAATAGAGGGAAAGCGTGGGATAGTGGGGCAGATGGGAGGGAGAGATAGGGTGGGACAGAGGAAGAGGGAAGAAAAAAAAATATTAGAGGGAGAGATGAAGATTGAGGGGCTATATATATAAATATATATATCTATATATATCTATATATATATAGATATATATCTATATATATAATACTTATATATATATATATATATATATATATATATATACATAGGGGCAGCTGAGAGGGGAAGAAATAGTGTGGCAGAGGGACTGAGAGGTGGGAAATGAGGGATGAGGGAAAAAAATAGAGGGAAAGTGTGGGATAGTGGGGCAGATGGGAGGGAGAGATAGGGTGGGACAGAGGGAGAGGGAAGAAAAAAAATATTCGAGCAAGAGATGGAGATTGAGAGGCTATATATATATAAATATTTAAGTTATATATATATACATATATACATATATACATATGTATATATGTATACATATATATATATATATATATATATATATATATATATATATATATATATATATATATATATATATATATATATATATATATATATATATATATATATATATATATATATATATATATATATATATATATATATATATAATATATAGGGGCAGCTGAGAGGGGAAAAAATAGTGTGGCAGAGGGACTGAGATGTGGGAAATGAGGGATGGAGGGAGGGAAAAAAAATAGAGGGAAAGTGTGGGATAGTGGGGCAGATGGGAGGGAGAGAGGGTGGGACAGTGGGAGAGGGAAGATAAAAAATGTTAGAGGGAGAGATGGAGATTGAGAGGCTATATATATATATATATATATATATATATATATATATATATATATATATATATATATATATATATATATATATATATATATATATATATATAGGGGCAGTTGAGAGGGGAAGAAAGAGTGTGACAAAGGGCATGAGAGGTGGGAAATGAGGGATGGAGGGAAGACAAAAAAAATTAGAGGGAGAGATGAAGATTGAGGGGCATGATATATATATATATATATATATATATATATATATATATATATATATATATATATATATATATATATATATATATATATATATATATATATATATATATATAAATATTATAGATATAATATATATTTTATCTATATATATATATAAATATTATAGATATAATATATATTATATCTATATATATGTATTTATATATATATATATACATATATGTATGTACGTATATATATATATATATATTATATCTATATATATATATAAATATTATAGATATAATATATATTATATCTATATATATGTATTTATATATATATATATGTATATACGTATATATATACATATATATATATATATATATATATATATATATATATATATATATATATATATATATATATATATATATATATATATACATAGAAGTTATTAGAAGGAATCACGACTTAGAAAATTTTGGTAGGTAGTCACCTCTCCCTTTGAGAGTTTGTACAAATTGGCATTTTTGGTGCCTCATAACTTATCGGCTGGTTGGCCGTTTTCAGTGATTTTTTTTGCTTCGGACTCAAGGGAGTCCAGGCTGCATAGGGGTACAGTCAAATTGTCAGTTTGCCTTCTTGGGCAGCAGTGGTCGTGGCTTAAAGTGGGTTAGTTAAATAGTATCTAGAGGCTTCGTGTATTCTGTAGTCCAATAGAGGACACAGAATTGCATCTAAGGCATACCGCATCTGGTTAACGAAGGAACGTCAAGTTGTCCTTAGTCGTGACGTAACCTTCAACGAAATGCCACTTGTTCTCAAACTTCATGATGCCATTCTTCCTTCACCTCCTTCCACTTCTCCTCCCTCCCCATCATTTTCCCCCATTGCCTCTGCCTCCTTCGATGCCTCCTTCGATCCTCTTTCTGTCATCCTCCCTCCCAAACTGCTTTCCTTGCCTACATCTACTCTCACACGATCCCTTTCAGGCTTTCTTCCTCCTTCCACACCATCCCCTCTCACTCGTATAAACTCTTACCTGTACTCTCTCTCTCCATCCCTCCCGCCACAACCCCATACGAAATCCCTCCATCCGAACCTGCCCCTCGTAGAAGTGACCGCCTCCAGGCGCAGAAACTCAGCCATGGCACCGCAAACTCTGCCACAATTTCTACAATTTTTGTTCCACTTACATTCTCTGCTGCCATGGCTGGTCCTCAGGCCGTTGAGTGGAAAGCCGCCACAGACTCTGAATATGCATCCCTTCTCCGGAATGGCACCTGGAGACTTACCTCCCTTTCTCCAGGCAGAAACGTCATCGGCTCGAAGTGGGTTTTCCGAGTGAAGACTAAATCCGACGGCACGCTCGACAAATTTAAAGCTCGCTTTGTCGCTAAAGGGTTTCTTCAAAAGGAGGGGGTTGACTTCTCAGAAACTTACGCCCCCGTTGCAAAGTTCACCTCCATTCGGATTCTTCTCTCCCTCGCAGCTGCGTATGACTGGCACGTCCATCACATGGATGTTCAGACTGCTTTCCTCTACGGAACTCTCACTGAAGAAATCTTTCTCCAACAACCGGAAAGGTATGTATCTCCGGGTTTCGAGCATTTGGTATGTCGTCTCCTTAAATCCCTCTATGGCCTTAAGCAAGCTCATAAGGTCTAGAATAAGCACCTAGAGGCAATCCTCCTCCGTGAAGGCTTCTCCAAACTGGATGCCGACTTTGGTCTATTTATTCGGGGAACATCTGACACACTTGTCCTTCTTGTCATATACGTCGATGATCTCCTTCTTGCTGGCCCCTCTCTTTCTCTCATTCATCTTATCAAAACAATGCTTAACACCCATTTTTCCATGACAGATTTAGGAGAAGCCTTGGGGTCTATGTAGGTCGGTAATAGAACTCTTTAACTATCGCAAGAAAAATATATAGGCGAGGTCCTAGCCAGATTTTCCATGGCCGATTGCACTCCTATTTCTACCCCTCTCGATCCTAATGTTAGACTCATCAAAAACTGTGGTGGGCCTGTCCCAGAACTATACATGAACAGTACAGGTCTATAGTTGGCAGTCTCATGTACGCAATGACCGGAACGCGTCCAGACATCGTTGTCGCTGTTGGCCAGCTTAGTCAGTTTGTGTCAAATCCCACCTCTGACCATCTCCTTGCAGCAAAAAGGGTCATCCGATACCTTCAGGGAACAAAGTCTCTCAAACTCACCTTCACCGTCTCCTCTCCTCCAGCTCTTGTCAGCCACTGCGACGCCGACTGGGGAGGTGACCTGGATTCTCGTCGCAGCACCACCTGCGTCTGTTTCTCCCTTGGCACTGCCCTTGTATCTTGGGCATCAAAGAAGCAACCTACTGTTGCCTTCTCCTCCACTGAGGCTGAGTACATGTTTGCGACTCATGCCACCAAGGAGGCCCTCTGGCTTCGCTCCCTCCTTCTAAATATGCAATTCTGTCCTACTTCTGCTACCATTATTTTTTGTGACTCTCAAGGGGCTCTTGCCCACATGAATAACCCTATTCATCACTGCAGAACAAAACACATTGACATTCAATACCATTTCACACGCGACGCCATTGCTGTAGGAACTGTTATTTTCCACCACTTCCCCACTAATCTTCAAATGGCAGATTTTTTGACCAAGGCTCTTCCCAGCCTCAATTTGAGGCTCATCGCTCCTCAGCCGGCCTCCGTTTCTAGCAAAGCGAGGGGGTGTTGGAATTCTGGATTCCTTCGTATTCTTCTTTGCTACAAACGTAGTTTAAATGACTTAGTACTAGATAACGTAATCTAGTATTCTGATTTTCGTCATTTACTCTCTGTACCTCTGTTCTAGATTTAGTTAGATTTAGACTTAGATATTTGTTTTAGATTCTAGATCTTTTTGCTCTTCTTACGAAAGGACACTTTGCCCTTTCGTCATACTAAGAAGAGCCAAGTGACCCTTCGGGATCACTACAGGCTGTAGATTAGTCTGTCAGACTTTTACTACGTGACAACTTCAGTCACTATTTTAACTCTTTGTCCTCATTGTAAAAGTTACCAATTTTTATATTAATTCTGCAATTATTTTCATCCACCATTCTCTGTCTGTACTTTCTGTATTTCTGTCCGTTATCATGACGTCTCATTCAATAGGTTATGGGCCTTTCCCCGTTAGTTCTAATACCGTTGCCAAATTCAATGGCACGGATTTCTACGGATGGAAGTTTCAGATTGAACACCTTTTTGGCGTGAAAAACTTTGGTCCGTTATTAACGGAAGCGAAGGGGAACCTTCCGATGCCGCCGCTAAATCTCCCTGGCTTGCTCGTAACGAGGAGGCGCACTCTAGGGTGGTACTCGCACTTGAACCCTCGCAACTTGATCTCATTCGTGACGCCACCTCGGCTCACGGTGCCTGGACACTTCTGTCCACTGCATATGAGAACAAATCCTGGTCGAACAAATTACTTCTTCGACGCCAGCTCAACACTGCTCAGAATAATCCCTGCTCATAAAAATCAATCTATTCAGATCTACGTCAACTCTATCAAATCTATTGCTGGACGCCTCAAAAATGTTGGAGCTGCTGTTTCCGATGAAGACATAATATCTGCAATCTTGGGCGGTCTTCCGACGTCCTATTCGGCCTTTATTTCCTCAATCGATAACTCCTCTACGGCTATCACCATCCCATCCCTAACTGCTGGTTTGGTTCACGAGGAAACAAAATTTAATTTTTCTCCAATCCCTGGAGCGGCTCTGGCAACATTTCCTCCAACCAATCGCAACACAAAAAACTCCTATTGTCGTTATTGCGTGCACCGGATCACGTCATTGATTTATGTCCGATCCTCAAGCGAAAGAACGATCGTCAAGGACATTATGGGCGGCAAGCTAGGCGAGGACAAAATGCTGGGCGGAGTATCTATTCTGGTCAAGCATCAGCGGCTGAAGCTATTCACCCATCAGTCTACGCTACTTTCGCTCCGACAAATCCATTCGTCCCTACTCCCATATATGGCCAGTCACAAGTCGCCGACCATTTACCGTTACCTTCCACTCCGTACCCACAGTACGTCCCTGGTCAGCATTCCCTAAATTTGGAGTTACCAAATCCCACTCCCGTTAATCCGTACGTTCATCCGTCCTCCGAATTCGGATATGCGTTATAAACGACATCTCCCCTCGATTCTCCACAATTTGCCAATTCTTGGATAGTGGATTCCGGTGCATCTCAGCCGCTGAACACTGACCGGTATATACCCTCATCCCTGCTT